>JAPMAE010000258.1:0-10695 GCA_036584705.1 Rhyacophila sp. 25_7 | reverse complement strand
TGAGGATTGCTCCATCAAGTCCCTTTCAGATAGCGAGCTCTCATTAATATCCCATTATATGCACCATTACGATCTTCTGTCTACCACTAGTCATGGAGAAATCTAAACCAGGACAGGTAAAATTATGCATCACATTCATTTCTTTGGATTGATTTTTAAAAAATATTAAATATATTCCATATTTCCAAGAGTTATTTATTCGTTTCGTTTTCATAAACGTGTTTTTAGAGTCAATTTTTTTTTAAAATAGTCAATATATTAATAAAACGGTTTTTTGGATTTCTTCATTAATTTTATACAAAAAAATACAATTTATATCTACCGTCATCGTTTAACTTTATAGATATTAATGAGTATAATATCTTTCACATACTTGAAGAATTTCAATCAAATTTTTATTTATAGTTTACACGCTAATGAAAATAAACCACTTCATACAGTTGATAGTTAGCATTTATTATGTTTTTTTGTCTTGTAGAAAACTAAAAACTATAGTAATCACACATATCAGGCATATTTACAAATATTCTATACTGTGCTTTCACTAGCTTTTATTTGTTACTCCCACAGAATGAATATGGGAATTATTATTTATATTTTAATTTAATCAAGAAAATAATATAAAATTTCTTCGTCAGAGGAATTAAAAGTTATATTGTTTATTATTTTTCGATCCTTCATTTTATATATATACATAGTAACTTTAGTTATTTACTGTAACGGGACTCTGTTGTGATCAGTCGGACATTCTGGTCACGTCCTACTAACTAGGTCACCTGAGAGGAAGTTTTCAAACGTTTGCAATTTTACACAGAAATATGATTTGTCTTTTAACAGTATTTCAAAAATGTAGCTTTTATTCTACCGTGCGTAAAATTTAACGACTCAAAGGAGATAATTACATTCATTTGTGAGTCGGAGAAACTAACGATTTCCACGTGTTCCTTTACACATTGCTTTTCTCATATAGCGACAAAATAACTTAATTCTGTGTTAACATAAACCATTAATATACTCTCACTTTTAATATAATCAAGAATCACATAATCAAATACATCTCCGTTCAAGTTTTGTTTAAATGGTGGAATTGAAAAGTATTACATATATATATATTCTTATAAATGTATCAGTAGAGAGAGGTTTTGCTTCATAAAAAGTTCAAGCAAAATATATTATTCAATATAAAATTATGAAATATATATTCCATACTCCATATTTCATAGGTATGAATATGCTTTTAATCTCATCTCAATATTATATTAATAAGACATTTCAAACGTTACAATAAATAATTCAAGGAAACATGTCTTACAGATATATTCTTTGTTAGTATACTAATCAAATCACACAGTAGCAGTAATATCGATAACAGTCCCTTCTTCATATTAAAATTAATAATTAATGGTGTAAAATAACAAAGTCCTTCATAATCGCTGATGACAGATTTCTTCTCATGTTGATATTTTCAAATTTTAATGAAATGAAACCCAATAAATATTTACTGAATATTTTTTTTATTAGAAAAATCTTAGTTTTTATTATAAATACGAATCCAACACGAGTTTTAATTTCAAGATTTCAGCTTGAATATGACAGTTCTTAAATAAATTAACATTGCCTAATTTAAAGTCCATGAAATATTTTTTATATTATTATTTACAATAATAAATATTTTACAGTGTTAATTTATCAATCTTTATGAATAGATATCATAAGAATTGAATACTTTAAACCTATTATGAATCCTGAAAAACATTATCTCTACACATTCAAGAAGAAGGTTCTCTGCAATTTAGTTTTGTTTATTTTTTTAATGCATACATTGTCTAAACGATTATGAATTTCAATTCGACACTTATCATTCACGGAAGAATTAATATCAAATTGCAAAACTCTCAAATTATGTACAATATTTAAAATCATTTCAAACCGATAAATATAATAGTTATTCAAATATTTTATTATAGTTAACCTTATACTCAAAAATTGTATAACAGTAGATGCACAAAAGTTTACTTTCTGAAATGGTTTATTTAAAATAACATAAACTATCTGACAGATAACAAATGCTATAGCATAATTTTTTTCACTATTTTCTAAGCGTCAACTGTCAAATTGTCGGATTGTTTATTTGTAATATGTCAGATTGACTATTTATATTTTAATGTTGTCAAAGGATAAAACATTGTTCGCGAATTATAAGATACGAGTAAATTTCATTTTATGGTCGTTTTTTTGTGATTTCAAAATTTTAATAACAGTTTTGTAATAAATCTAGTCACTGATACTATTTTTTGTAATAAATTACTTTTTATATTTGTGACACATTTCTAAAATACTCGTATATATAATATGGAAATCTTGAGAATGTATTTACAAGTTTATAATATCGCTCGGTCACGATCGTATCAATTCGATTTCGCGATACTCATTTTAAGCATGTTCGTTTTTTAATCAATTCCGTAAATTTCTCACTCCCTCCAATCGCTTAAAATCTTTTCCATCAAATAAGTCGATGTGAAACGACGCAAGAAACAGTCATCTGTCACCAACGACCTTGGAAACAGCCAATGAATAGTAATGAAACGGTTTGGTTTTTCTCGCCAAAATTGTACATATTCGTTCACCGCGACACTCCAAGTTTAAGTATCGTAATTTAGAACTGTAAATGGTTCCATAAGTTATACAGAGTGAATGCAAAACCTCATCACATTATCTTAACGAGTTCACTTACGTCTGAATCTTGTTTTATATATGAACAATAATGTATTTATAGCACCCAAGCCGGAAAATATAATAATCCGATGAAGCCAGACTTTAATATTACCAGGTGATAATTTTAGGCTACAAATAAGAATCTATAAACCTACGAAAATTTATACGTACATTTTGTGGCTTTATGGAATGATTTTATTTGCAAAAACTATCACCTTAACTATATATAATTCTCTATATTATGTCCATACGATACGTCACACAATACCGATAACGTTATTTTAAGTGTTCTTATACTGTCGTCTAAACTTAGGTTTAATTTTCCGAATTACACTTTCACAAAAGAATATTTTTTTTTTTCTATGAACAATAAAAATAATCTAACACGTTAGGTTACCCGCTATTTTAGTAATAAATAAACTCTTAAAACTTTTTTCATATACGACTATATGTATACTATTGTTTTCTAATTCTCTGTTATGGCAATAATTTCATATATAGTAGAGTATATTATTAATTTATATTTTTTGTAACTAATAATTATCGACAGTTAAAAGAGCAAAGCTTATCAATAAAGTATGATAATCTTTTTTTAAATTTGTATTTCAAATTTTCACTGAGTTTTACTTGAATATTTTATTAATAAGACGTTAATTAGGTTACACAAATACAGATATACTTCAAAGCTATATGCGATTTTCCGTAAAAAATAAAAAAGAAACAGAAGATTTTTCATTAAATTCTGTAAAAAGAATTGCATGTAATTTTATATTTTAATGCGGGTAAGAATATTTGATGACTACAAAGGGAATAGGAAGATTTAATAAAAATATATTCATCGATATTTGTTTCAAATATGAAAATACTCGTCAAAAGTGCCTAGTATTTTCATATTTAGTTTTAATGTTACCCACGGACAATAAATACCCATTATACAATGCTTTAAGTAAACGAATATTTGAAAAGTTGACTTAAATAGCTTTTTTTATTTTTTTTATTTGAAAAAAATTTACTCTGTAATAATATGTATTTAATTGTTTATTTATATATTATATTTGTACTATTTATATTTATTTAGTTGTAATAATTTATATTGGAATATAATCGGGAAATCTAGCAATGTATGAAGAATATTTTGAATTGTGAAAATAACGCTCGTAATTTTATGTCTTTAGATAGATAGTTTATCGTTAAGATAGTTTGAAATGAATATGTTGTAGTACATCAAAATATAGTGTAAATATATTTTAAATATCTATCATCAACCCAATCGAAACAATTTAGTCGATAAATCTTCAAGTTGTATTATTTTGAAGAAGCTTTTCGTTATGCCAACAGTTCACACACAACCTGTATATGAGAGTTAGCTTTAGTACGAATAGCAAATCAGCCTTGTCACTTGCCTAAACATAAGTAGACGTGACACCGTTAATCCCGCCCGCCTCAGTCACTGTCTGCGTCTACGAGTATCGTAGCCCGTAGCTCGCAGCTCG
The DNA here is from genome assembly GCA_036584705.1 of Rhyacophila sp. 25_7. NCBI lineage: Eukaryota > Metazoa > Arthropoda > Insecta > Trichoptera > Rhyacophilidae > Rhyacophila > Rhyacophila sp. 25_7. The sequence continues at coordinate 6,487 of JAPMAE010000258.1, read as the reverse complement.
TAGCCTTCCCATATATGGTTTACTTGGATATAATTAAAGCTTTACCATACATACTAGTATAAATTATTTTAATCTGGATTATTCTGTTTGTGGATTTTTGTTAGACAGTTAAGCAAGATTTTCATGTGACAATAAAAAGTTAGAATTGATCTCTAAATTTAAAATACATGAGACGAATTACAATTATTTTATTATTTCTTTATTTCGTTATATTTTTCAATTTAACTAAACAACTCTATTATCATTTTAATGCGTATTGTCATTTGTGTATTCATAATGAACAATTAAAAACTATAATATATATTTTTTGATTTATTTTTTCTTTATCATATGCTAAATTATTTTATTGCACTTTCATATTATATACGCAAATGTCAAAAAAACTACATGTTTATATTTTATGAGCACACTGTTTTAAGATATATAACTTCAAATTAATTTTACGATTATATTTCCTTAGGTAAAGGTAAAATTAAAAAATATAATATGAATAGGTTTATTAAAAAACTCAAAAAAGTGTACAATTGTAATAATAATTCATTACACAACATCTATTTAAACTCATTCTTATTTCGATAATTTTTAGATTTGAATCAATTTTATTGATTTGCCAGATTAATTCATGATTTAATTTGGACTGATGTTTCCGACTCCTAAAACGCGCATAAGAATTTATTTTATAGAATACATTTATTTGATATAGTTTTAATTCATTACAATTATTCTTGTATTTAACCACAATAATGACTTAAAATACAAAAGTACAATCATTTGTCATTATTGTCCTACACAATCTTTTTTGGCTTTTGCGTGGTCCAGTTTTTTTTAATAATTGTTCGTTAGATTATGGTACAAGTATAATGGTATCTTCGTGAGTACTATGTGAATGTGATTTATTTATTTTTTACACATGAATAACCACAACATTACGGTGTGCTGTATAATTCATGCTTTGACTAGGGTTTCTACGGTCGGTGATGGATTGATATGGAGAAAACCGGGAAAAGAGAGAGAGAAGTGAAAATATCTGTAACGGAAAATGTTGACATTCATTTTATTTAAATATATTTTTATTCTCTTGGAAAATGTTTGACGGTGAAACCGCACGATAAATCTTGCAACGCAGTAACTGTTCCGAAAATTATATTTATTTTCCAGGCAAAACGTCAATACAGCTCTTGAGAAAATATTCCATGTGAAATTTATTGCTTTGTAATATTTATGCAAATATTTTATCGACGACATTCCTGCGACGGTTTCATTTTAAAGTATGTAAACGATATTTCAAAAACTTTATTTTAGTTAGTATTCGATTTCGTTTCTCGGACGTCTAATTTGAATAAATATTCAAGTGATCCCTCCTTGCAAATGCGACGAGGGGAAAACCCTGGGCCGTTATGACCATCGGCGCCATTTTTTATTTGCTTGAATATTTTCACCTAATGACGGTGCTTTCGTTTGCTTGACGCAAAAGAGATTAATTAATGATTGATCGACAACCTTAATGACGTGAGGTGCAGAAAGTATATGTATGAAATTTGACGGCCTGAAAGCAAACGTCTAGTAAAAGATTTCTTCGTATAAATTATCTGAAGATTGTTTTTAAGTAATTTTTTACTAAAGAAAGTAATGAATCATCAAAGTATACTGAAATTGACGAGGCTAAACAAAAATGTGTAATAAACTGTTTAATGCAATCGAATGATACTTGTATATTATTATGATACATTACTAAAATATTTGTGAAAATATTAAACAAATATTTGTTGTTCTTATACAAGTTATTTATATAAATCAAATACGAATTTCTGTCAATATATTGTTTTTGTTCTAATTTATTTCAATCTGTTTAAAAACATTTAACTCATCGAATATCGACCTTTTTATTTTATATATAGTCGTACGGTTCTTGGCCAAAGCGGAGTGAATATATTAATAAATATATTAATCACACTGTTGTTATCTGATTGATTGTTTATTTTATTACAAGTACAAAGAAAATTCTATGTTTATTATCATGAAGGAAAAATTTATTTTTTAACTAGTTTTATCAATTTTTACGCATTATATCGCGTACCTTAATATTATAGATTCAGTTATTTTAAAAGAGTTTAAAGCAATTAATGAATAAATATTTTATGCGTACTCTATTTTGATTTCTGTATAGCGTTTTGCCACTTATCAACTCATTATGCTAGACACCAAAATAACAATAGAAAAATCAGAATTTCTTTGAAATTTTAATATTAATATATCACATGCTATTGGTTCCTTTAAAGGTGTATAAAATCAAGTGTCTTTTATATGGAAACACAGATTTCGTAGAATTTTTACTGAAGTCTCTATGAGACTCTCCGTTCTCTCCATAATACGTACGAGTACATTGTTATTTTTGCTTTTTTTACACAAGCAGTTATCCCTAGATAAATCAGGCACGTAGTTATTACCAACAACTATCGTAATGTTCTCTAAAATTTGAAAGAAGAAACACTGTGCTGAAGAAATACTTTTCCTTAGATACTTCGGCCTCCTAGACTTCAATAACCTGAAATATCTTTATTCCACTACTTGTAGAATCAACACTAAATATGTATAATATATATTTTGCCATATATAAACACCACCAGTATTTCAGTATGTTAATACATTATGTATTTATATTAAAACAACAAAAATAAATTAACACATTCTGATTGACGAAAATTGAAAAAATAAATATGAAATAAATGAAGTGATAAAAATACTTTTCATATAATGTACATGTATAAATCTTGAGAAATTATAAGAATGTTTTATTTATAGTATATTCATGTTTGCATTTAAATCTTACTGCGTGTTACACTTTTATGTGGTTGAATTTTTGATTTCGTCAATCGTCGATTTAGTAAATATTTTTTTTCTTTCAATTTCTTCACATATTTTCTACAAACTGAAACTAATATATCCAAAACTAATACTTTAAACTATTTTATAAACTTATGGTCTTTTTCGTATTCACTCATTCTTCAGAATATCTTTATTGTGGTAAACTACACCGGACGTCGATGGCTATTAACTATAATATTTTTTTTTATATTATTATTATATTTCGGCCGCCCCAGCATGAGATGGGTGGACAACTTAACCAAAGACGCGAAAACTATGAGTCGGAATGACTGGAACGAGAGAGCCAGAGACAGAGAACCCTGGAGAGAAGTTGTGTAATCGGCCATGGACCTGAATGGATCGTAGCGCCAAATAATAATAATATTATATTAAAGAATAATAATATTTAGGTTTTTAATAAAAAAAATAGTTAGTTTTGTCTTTAACTACTATAATTTTATGAAAAGTTGCTTGGTGTGAATTGGAAAAATAAATCTACGAACATAATCAACTATACAGCATTTTATTTATAATTCAGAAGTATTTCAAAACATTTCGTTTACTCAGAAGTTTGTACTTTAGATTTTGACTTATATATTATATTTAACTCAATTTAATAAGACTAACAAAGAATGAAATCGTAGAAAAAAACTTAATTACATTTACATTTGTTTGATTACATATTTACTCTCTGAAAATGTATTTTTAATAAATCAAGATTTTTGTAACTTAGCACATTTTATATATAATTTGTAGAATTAAATGTACAGAAATTACATTATTACTTATAATTTTATGATTTCCATTTCCACCAAAAATAAATTCAAAAACATGTTTTTAATTCATTCTAAAATCTCCATTTATCGTAAATAAATAGTAAATAGCACAATTTACTCTCAATTCAAAATTCGTGGATTTGAATCCCTTAGACAAAAGATAATGAACGTGTTGTAGGTATGTACATTTTAAACCAGCATATAGGTAGGCTAATAAAAAAAATATTACTTAAATATAAAAAGTCAACATAATCTTTACAATTATGAATTCATATAATTATGCTCTGTTTTAGCTACACTTATTGCCTGTATATCAACTTCGAGTTTTTAAATACGATAATACTGTGTTACTCATAACTATGAGTTGTGCGGAAAAACCTCTAACAGTACTCTTTTCCTCAAAGCGTTATCCATCATAATTTTTGCAGGCTCTCAAAGTTTACAAAATATGCATAACTCTGATAAATATTTTTGAAAACACTGAGAAATTCGTGTTTCTTTTCACATTTTATATTAAACTAGCGTTTTCTTAACACCCTGCGAAGTGCGTAAATCTCATAAACGATCGTAATCCTAATAAGTTACGCGAGAATTTATCGATAACTAATTCAAGACACGGAGGCCTAAGATATCGCTGTTGTTTCCGCAGTGAAAGCATCATAATAATAAAAAAAATCGTTCCCGGGGCTTTTCCTCTCGAAGACATGCGGCGTTTTGCGCGGCGGATGTGATAATTGCTCCCCGCGGTGGAGTTTGTTCGCCAACCCCGTAAAGTTTTATGATAGAGGCGAGCTTCACAGTATCAGACTTATGCCTCGTCCCGTTTCCCGCAATGAATCTTTCCCGGCTTAGTATTTTGGTAACGGCTTATGCGATGTTTTAATGCGCTCTTTATGTCAAACATGCCCCGCGCGCCTGACGAGAAATTCATAATTTTGTTATCGCGCTCTCGCCGATCCGGAATCCCGCGTACATTATGCATTGTGGCCTAAATGCGGCAACACACATTCTAAATTCCAAACGCCCGAGTAAAAACTCAGTTAATCCAGATATATAATATACCAGGCGTACGAGTATGTTTTAAATAAGGATGCCAAACACGCCGCGTGTATAAAATCGTTTCGTGTATCATTTCAACTTTTAATTTCAAATGAAATATTCTTTCGACCCATCATATCATTTATCCGTAAAATAAATAAACATATAACCTTTCTTCGATTTAATTTTGTATAGCGATCTTAAACGACTGACCTAAACAAATAGTGAAATAACCAAAAAAAAAATTCTTTACGTTGATTTTTAACTTTACTCATATGTATATATGTTTATGTCATATGGTGTACGGGACGGTATCACCAGGTATCTGGGGTGTAACTGTAGATTAGGATTAGCTTTGATACCTATTTGCCTTGATTGACAATTGAACCCATCAATGAGCTCATCAGCTCTTTATTACAATATATAATAGAAAAATTGTGGGGTACTTGTACAATAGATTTTCTTGCCTGAGCGATAATCTTCTCAACAATTAAGAAACAACTTGAAAATAGTATATTTGTAAAACAAGTATATCGTAAGTATTTATTTATTTTATTAATATAATTATTAGAGAGTAATCGTTTAACTACAGCTTAATAGATTAAGTGCCAGAAAAGAGTTAACTCGCACAACTTAAAACGTAATTTGCTAAACAAATTTGAATATTTTGGATGATTTTAAATATTAAAATACAGAAATATGACTATAATATTACCATTAAAAAGAAAGTCATTATAAAGAAATATTCGATATACTTTTATAAGAAATATTAGGATTCTATTTTTGCTTAAAAAATCATAGATTGCCGGGTTGTAACACTGTGTATGACACAGGAAAGGTTAAATATACTGAAAATAAATTTATAATTTCAGCTAAATAACTAAGCTTACAGAGCTGTTAGTAATTATATAATATATCACTAGTTTATCTGCATACACTGAAATCAAATAAATTTGAAAATATATTTTTTTTTCGTTTTTTTAATAATATTTTTGATTTATGTTCTACAATACAGTACAATATAATAGATATCATTACAATGCATGTAGTTTTAATATATCTGACAACCTTTAAATTGTTGCTGCAACGCACGGGTAAGCTGCGCTCTTAGAGGCCTGTTTTCATTTTGACGAACCGTTTCGCTTATACTCACTGAAAGGTTAATGTTTACATACGCAGATAACATTTCTTGAACCCACAACATATTGTAAGCGTAAAAAGTCTAAAATATGTGACATCTCTAAACCGTTATACGTATATCGCAATACCACAACATAAGAAAAATCGCTCATGACAGGTCAATGATGAACAGTGTGCATCCATGAGTAGCAAATTGGAAACTCTCTACTGGCAAAAAATGCACATAATGTTTTGTGAGTAATCGAAACCACGATATAGACCTTATCAGTTGAGCTAATAATTGAAACATATTATTCGTAAATAATCAGTAGAGACCATTTACAGAGTGATGATCTATATTCTCTATTTCTGAGCAAAATATATTGTAAAATGTTGATTAATATCTTGCAATATAAGTTGAGCTGAATGTATTGCCATAACATAAAAAAACATTAAATATTATTTGTTATTATCTCATAAATCTGTTATTTACTGTATTCTAATGATTCTTAACTTGAGACCGGAGCCTAGTGGGAAGTCGTAACGCTATATGCGGGCCGCAAAAAAATAAAACATTTTTTAAATTATATATTAATGAAACTACATTAAATAAATATACATTTTTGTTTCATAATTTTAATACTCATTATTTATTAAGAAAAATGCTCATAATTAAGCAGATAAGTGGC
>JAPMAE010000257.1:16808-29423 GCA_036584705.1 Rhyacophila sp. 25_7 | reverse complement strand
AAGTTGTGCAGTCGGCCATGGACCTGAATGGATCGTAGCGCCAAATTTCATCATCATACTTTGTACAGGTATCGTGTATATTTATTCGAATGTTTTATTCCGCTCGACAACCAATTGTTTTTTCTATGGCATTGGATTATGATCGCATATTTATTTGCTTTATGAATATAAAGCGACTCAGTATATTTTCACTTTCGCAAATAGTGCTGCTAGAATCCTGGGACTATATTTTTCTGACGCGCGCATCGTGAAAAAGAAAATTTTCTTGAAATTGAAATACACCTACAAAGGAAAATAATAATAGTATCCTTGGGAAATTCTTTATTCAATTTCATTCAAATATGCATTCGTTTATATATATTTACATATAATATATTACCTAATTTAGATCCGGTTAACTAAATTTGTAATATTTGAAACAATTATTGAGTATTTGAGTAAAATTATTTGTAAACATATTTGTTCGACGCTATATCACAATTTATTTAATAGTCAAAAAACATTCTTCAATTTTTACTGTTTTATTATACAACTGAAATATAAAAACAAATCGTCGTCAACGAGAAAATACCTTCCATATGGTCAAATTACATGACATTGCATTGAGTTTTAAGTGTCTTCGATATATATAGATTCTTGCCTCTAAAACTATAAAGCGTATTTTCTGTGTTTAAAAATAACAATTCGTAACTCTCAAAAATCAATTTTTAGTTCATCCTGAATAATTACATTTTTAACGACGAAGAATTACTGGTATTTGTAAATTTGTAGATAATGGACGTATTACTGCGTGTATTATTACCTCAGCATTTTAAAGGGATTTTATTTGAGAATCATAATTTACAAAACTACTCGTAAATACACGCAAAACGAGTTGCAGAATCCGAAATGTAGAGCCAAAAATGAAGAATTATCGAAATTCAGTTTTAGATGTTGAAAAAAGAATGATTTACCAAGTTTGTGTGGAAGAGTAAAAAGCAACAATCATCAACTTTAATGATTTTCATTTAATAACTTTTTTATTATCATATCTGTAAAATAAAATACCAATTTATTGGTCATCATGCACATCAAGTTTGTGTTAATATAACTTTGACTAAAAATCATTAAAAAACGTTTTTTGTGCCTCCTGTAATATTTATTCTGTGAGTGTTAATCCATTTTGCCTAAACACGGTCTCTATCATATTATTTTCAGGCGTTTATAATGATTATTTTTTAAAAACTATGCACACAAAACGCTTCAAAATTCTTCAAATGCTATGATGCTGAATGTTATGGTGTTAATGTGTGAATGTTATAAATGTTTATGGTGTAATTAGCACAATTTTTGTATTACGAGATAAATGTATTTTTTTTAAATATTGTATGTACGATTTCTATACGAGTTCATGGCTCATAATACGAATTCCTCTCAAATATTAATTTTCACAATTTTTACAAACTTTCAATGCTTACGATTTACGCAGTTGTAACATTACTATCGCATTAACTATTATACCTGATATAAGCGAAATATTTATTGCCTATAAAAACACCTTTGTGGACGTGGTTTGTCTAAAACGTTTATTTTAGTGAAATAAAAGTATGGGCATTTTTCATATTATGCGTGAGCAGTATTCATAAGTAGTACTTTGTCGCATGCATTTTACGCGTGTGTATATTCATTTAGCGGTTGACAGCATTTGTTGCGTATAAAATATTTTCAAAACAGGACCCAGCCTTGTTTACGTGTGAGGGAAATTATCATTACATTGTTTTTATCTCATGTTCAGCGTGCGGCGCTATTTTTCGTGTCAGATTTATTCCGATTAACTTCATATACACGTAGTGAGCCGAGCCATTCGCCAAGACTAAAAAAATATTCTAAGTGTCACAGTCATTCAGACATAATTTTTAGTATTTAGTGTATTGAAAGATCATTTGTTTTTTCGTATATTTTAGAGTTTTGATAGATGTCATTATGTTTATACCCGCGATTGTATTCATATTTATTGATTTCACTCATCTACGAACTTCACATTTACGAATCACAAATGAAAGTGTTCAGTTATTTTTTCTCCAATTTTGTACGGGATGTGATATTTACGTATTTATTAGCGAACTTGTTTTTTCCCCAATAAAAACAACTCTGTCAAAATCAATTTTCACCCTATCGTGTAATATACTCGCAGCTGCAGTGTCACTATCTAAAGCTCTCTTTTAAATACGCCCAAAATGTATGAGCTTAATGTAAGACACCTCTCAACATTATACGAGAATTGTTATCGCAAGAAGTACGTGCCAAATAACATTCCGGATGAATAGCGCTAAGAATAATACTTATATATATATATATATATATACTATACGCATACTTTGCACTAATATTGTTTTAACACACTGTAAAAAGTATTTTTTATAGAATAAACATATAGTTTGAATCCACAAATCAATACTGAGAATCATCTCATTTTTTTAATTAAAGGAATCTATTTTATATTTTCAGGATGAATCTGTGTTTATTTACGAATAATTGAATAGAAGGAAAATTTTCAAGTAGTCAACGATTTGATAGATTAACGATTATCTCATAAATGCAGATATTTTTAGAAGAAAATCTTTATAACCAAGATATTTTAGTACGGATTTCCAAATTTCCATGTTGCTAGGTTTATTAAATGTCAGATTTGACTTACAGTTATGCTTGAAATTATGGTAGTTTCTAATTCTATTGTACTTCACATCAAATAAATTTAAGTCGGTTCAACTGCTTAAATTGTTATAAAATATTTGAATATTTGAATATTTTAAATTACTAATAAATATTTTAAATAGATTTGTATCAGTAAAATGAGTTGAAATGTCAATTCATTTACATCATCCACGTATTTACATTTTTGTACGTGACTGCCCACTGACTTAGTAATAAGTTTGGGAAAATACGCTACAACGAATAACTTTAAGATATAAAAAAAGTAAAAAGTCATAAAAATCCTTGCCAAAGTAGATGCAGGAACAACACCATTAGAAATGTGAAATCAAAAGAGTCGATCAGTACTCAGGCATGAGAAGAGCAGAAGAAAATAAAAAATTCTGCTGAATAATGTGAAACATTCTTTGATATATCATGGGATGTCTTTTAGTATTAATCTAGAAACTCACTCTTAGAGAGGAGTGAGTTCTTTAATTACGATTGCACAATTGGGCGAAAGTTTTTTCATTAATCTACCTTTATTTTTTTTAATTTTTAAAATATAGGCAATATTATTGTTCTATAATGTTTATTTGATGTATAAATAATATATACCAGTTTTTTATTGCTTAGTGATTGACGTACATATATGCATATACTTCTTCAAACCTAATTTCGATTGGACGCATATGCACATCCATACTTATGGACAGGTTAAAATGCAATTTCACGAGACTGACATTTCTTACAATCCACTTAATTGTAATGTAAATTTCGAGTATGCCAAGTTTCAGCAGCACGATATCAAAGTCTACTTCTTTGCTTTATTTGAAAATTAAAATCCACTTAAACAATCCATTACACACTTTACGATGGAAAAAATTCATTTGCGTAACAGGACAACACACACACACAGAACAAAGATAATTGTACGAACGCAGATGTAGTATAATAATATGAGGATTTTTTCCACCACGTGACTGTTTTTTTATTTAGCTTGTTTATTTTGTTTTATCGCGAGCCGAGGCCTATGCCGCGTAGCGCCCGCCTCCTTCCGCATGCCGATTCTTTTGAAATATTAATCCTGCCCTGCCGTAATGGCGGCCGTGCCCCGTTTGTAATTTTAACGGATTTAAAAAAAATCTTTTATTGGTCTCCGGGGCTACACTGCTTGTCTTCGCATCTCTGTGCGCTACTTAAAAAACTCCTACGGTCGCCCTTTTATCAAACTAAAACTGCTATTGTTCGCCTTTTTTAGCAATATTAATCACGTGAACCCCACTCGAACAACTGCTCATCAAAATCTTTTGGACCAGGCACAACCGGGTAATTTATTTTTTCGGTGACGTAACTTTGCTATGGTAACTACGTTAATAAATCAACAGACACAAAAATACACTGGACACACGCTAGCATACACATTATAAATTAGTGAAACGGAGTTTTGCTATCTACTATGTAAGAGTCAATAAATATATGCGATACCCGTTTACGTCCTTAACTCTATCTTTAGATTAAAATAAGTATTTTTTTTATTTGCCTATATGTAATAGGAATAATGCACAAGTTCACTGTTTATATATACTGTTTATGAGCATATCCTTATAAGCTGTCTGTAAATATTTAATATTGACGCTACATACAATTTATGTTAAGAAGTATACAAATAAATAATTTCACCTACAATTATAGAGAAAATGTCAATACATACATATATTTTTTTCCATATGCATTCCGAGACTGAGCATATGAAACTTTCAGAGTAAGAAGATATTCTTAACAGTTATATTATCGATGAGTTGTTGTTGTTGATTAATGCATTTGATTGAAATACACATGAACAACATCTGAAATTTATTCTAGTTACTATACAGTAGTGGACTTACTAGTGAGTATGGACACTTTTCGAAATTTCTTGTAACTTATAGTTTGACCTATAAAAATACAACGCATTTGTTATACAACCCTTCTAATTTGTTTTTCGCGTTCCTTGTATTATATTTCATTGATAAACATGGCATTTGATGATAAAAAAATCTAGATTTATATTTAAAAGAACCTCAAGTATTCTAAAGTAATTTTCTTGCAAACAAAGAAATTGGTGGAATAATGTTTTGGAGCTGTGGCTGTCACACGTTCATTTTAACCCGATCATAAAGCACATGTGATTGTCACATGCTTAAATTAGAATAAGATGCAATATGATTAGTTTTGAAATTATTTTCTTTTAATAAAGTGAGGATATTTAATTATTAAAATTATAACAAATTATTATAAATGGAACAATTTGTACTTCATTGGATAATTGAGTTTCTGTTATAATCTACGACAGTGTTATTATTCCCAATTTATTAAATTCCTGAGTTTTTAAAGATAAAAATGTTTAAAATAATTGTAACATGCTTCCCGTCTCTAAATTTCTTATTTCTTAATAAATGTTGCAATGACCGAAAAACTTAATAGGCTGGTGAGTAGGGAGAAACTCGGAAATTTTCACACGTTTTTCGCGTTGTATGAGGTCGGACGTTGTCGTGTTGAAGAATGACTTCTCATGTATTCACAACTTTTGTCCGTTTTCCGACTAAATTCTGTTTCAAACGATCTAGTTCACAGTAAAAGTCAAAATTAACAGTTTGCTTCGAATTTGACGTTTCATAATAAATGATAAAACATAAAGCATCACCTTTCGAATGGTCATACTTGGACTTGAGAGTTATTTTAGCTTTCTGCTTTTATGACAACCATTGTCTATTACGGTTTTTATTATCATACCGTATCCATTTCTAGTTACCCGAGACAATTCGCTTTAAAAAAAGGATCAGCAAACAATCTTATCTTGAGTGATGGACACATATTTATCTGAACCATTTTATTTACTTCTGTCAGGTCATGCGGTACCCAAACACCTTCTCTCCGGACCATTCCATTTTTTTTCATGTACTCTTTTCATTAAGAGCACTAAAATATAATAGATAATTCTTAAATTGTTGATTTTGAATCTGACTCGATGTTTTCCTTTAACTTTGCATCGCCCAATTTTATGGGTCTTCCGAATCCGGGTTCATCATCCATGCATAATTTTTCTAACATATTTTTAACCACTGTTGACACGTGTACACACTTAGCCTATCACCCTGAACATCGCAAATATTTTTTGTAGCATCTGTAGCAGACTTTTTTGATACTTATAATATTAAACAGCTTGAAAAATGTTTCGATAAAAAGTCTTCCGCCATTTTAAATGCGAGGGTTAAATATGAAACGAAAAAAATAATTAGATACTAAAGGTTTATTTTGGTGAACAAGTCATGGCTTGTTCGCATGTCGCACAAATAGTAAAGAAAAAACTTTCCGGTATCATTAGTATATAAAATTATGACAAGTGACGGTATACTTCAACAGCAAATCAACTGATGGTATTTTATGAAAATTCTCTGTATCTGTTCGCTATGCAGTGTAACACGTTCTAACTACTATTGTGTGACCACATACGGAATATTTTTTTTAAGATAGCGTACTTTTATCATACTTTTACGTTTTTAAATGAATCACTTTTTCTTTTTAAAAATAAAATAAATCTAGTGTTTATTATGTTAAACATTGTTCTGAAAAAAATCTCTGACTGTTTAACATAACAAAATCTTTTTATACATTTTTTCTGGAGTTATTCGTTTAATTATATTCGAGACTCCTTATTTATTAATTCCTTTGCGATCGTTCATAAAGTTCGTTCAAACTGTGATTTCTAGGGGTCAAGTAGACTACTTATAAACCAAAAATAAAAAAAACATATGGGTCAACCAGTTAGGGTTGAGAAAACAACGATCCGAGTATCAGAGCAAAAGATATGCGACCAATTGACAACGTGGCAACGGGACCGGAAAATCCCTTCACAAAAAGCCTTTCACGACATATTCTTACGAAAACATGTACTTTAATGGAGATTTTAATAGACCCTAGATAAATTTATGTACCTTTGTGAGAATCGCCCTTGACGTCTTGAATTTTTTATACCTTCTTTGCATATTGCTGAGAAAACATCGTATCATACATTTGCGATATTATTTGTTTACTTTGAAAAAGATTATGTGTTTCGGAGTCGTTTACGGCCACTTAATGTTCTATTAACACTTCTACGAGTATGTATTGCATAAAGTCTACTATAATACAATGGTAGTTTGTATTACACAATTCTCACACAAAGAATCGAAGATATGCCTTAAAAGTATTTTGAAATGATGAGACAGAGAATCTGACAGATTTTTTTATTGCTGTATTTAATAAATTGATTACTATTAAGATAAATTCTGTTACTACAGTATGTAGATGTAAATTACTATTATAGTTCTCATGTTTATATAAAATCTCGTCTAACAGTGATATTTTATTTGTAAATAATAATATATTTAATATTATGGATTCCTACCTGAGCTTTGCGAATTTGGCTAGGCAAATTTAGGCAATTTATTCAAATACATATTTTTTTTCTAAATATTTTATAAAATTCCATTACATTTGGAAAAAAAAAACTATTTTTATGTTGTAATAATATATCTATTGGTTAACTTTATATCAGAGCTTGAATAATAAACGTATAGACCTTTGAAATGAATGTTTCTATATTTTGGTTATGCGTTAACTGAAAAAATATTTTGAGCCGGAAAAATACTTCAGTTTTCTATGGATTCTACAATTATCAGTACTTAGAATGAAAAAAATAAAAATTAACAAAACAAATTACGTAAAATAATCTTATTAAATTATCATAATCTAATAACGAACATTTGAAATCTGATTTCAATTGAGCATGAAAGTGTAAAATAATACATTCTCAATAACTAATCAAAACGTTCTATTACAGTTATCTGAAAATGAAGGTTTTGGTATATCGTTATATTTTACAGGAAGGCCTTGTTACACATGTACTACATTTTTAGTAATAAAAAATTCCAGGTTTTTGACAACGTCGTTTATATAATACGTAATAAATGATCATATTATATGAACAGATGCCGCATCCACTTGGATTATGATGAACAGCTTTCTATTTTGTAGTAATTTACTTTGAATATATTTTTTTATGATATTATTTTATTATATAAAATCCGCAAGTAATTTAAAGTTAAATTTTGCTTATGTATTTCTTTGCGTGTCAGTTATGCGTGACTTTAAATAAAAGTTTAATTTTGAATGCTACCATCCCTAGAGAAGAATTTTTGATAAATAGATTTGTTACATATTAATTCATGTCTCGTTGCATTTGCTTACGGCTCACGAGCAGAATTTTAATGCTATTATAATTCTTGAATGTCTTCTATGTTCTTCGCTCATTGACAAAAACTTACAATACCACCGTTACACAAAACATAACAATTTCTAATCTGACAAATTCACAGTGTATATGTTACTAATCGAATATTAAAAAATAATGTCAATCATACAGTCTGAAAGCATTTCATTATTTGATCCTACATTGGTATGTTTGATTTCTTATAGCAAGATAACTTAATAAATCTCAATGTATTTCCAAGATTATAACTTTAAGACTTACATTACATAGAATATATGAAGCTTCCAGTGACAAAAGGCGATATAAGCACATTTTTACGAAATGGAGAAAAAATACGTTCACATTCTACGCACAATTTTACACTATGGGTGAAAATTTTATGTTCCAAAAGTCAATATGAAAAAAATAAAAAGCGTTCATGCATTGGAATATTTCAAATCTGGTTGATTTCACGTGCACTTAAATATGTATTTAATTTCAAAATCGATCAGCTTATAAACGCTATATTTTTGTTCTAATTTAAACATAGAATTCGATGAAAATAAAGAATCTTCACATTAAACAAAATTTGACTGTGAAACATAAAAAGACTGTTTACCGAAATTATTGAAATGTGCTTGTATCGCTTTTTGTAACTAGACGCTTCATACGTGGTATTTTTTAGTATTTATCTTTGGCAGTGTTTAGTGTCGTTATTATTTTGTGTAATATTAAAATACTAATTGAATACTTGAAAACAATTTCAATGCTGCAGTCTGAAATCATTTCATTATTTAATCGTAATTTTTTCCGTGTTTTTCACGACTACTAAACGTTTACAAAAGATTGAGTTTTGTCATTATCGTGAAGGTTCAGCCATAATTACCACATTTTTGTGGCAAATATATGAATAGTTCGTCAAATATAAAACGAACGTCCGTCCACATAAAATTTATTTTACGCACATTATTTCCATTATCCGATTATCTATAAATATCTGTTGACATCGTGACTACTAGATTTACTTATCTCCGTTTGTTAAATCGTGATTATTGACTGGCTGTCGATTTTCAGCTTGCAATTTCTTCGAGATGCAGTTGCAGACTCATTAAAAATTCATAGAGCAAATCCCGATGCAACGATGTCACCGGTTTATCATAGTGTGCACCTCGTCTCCTGCGGCACTATTGTAAATACAGCCGGATAAATTTGCATCTCAATAGCCAGCCCCCGCGTCTTGCGACCCTCTTCTCCTTCCGTTCGGACACTTGCGCATTTGGAGTTTTGGGTGAAATTCCCCCGCGTCCAACGGGTAATTTGCGGCGACAGCTCGATCAAGCTCTCTCTTGTATACGTAAGTTCACTTGACGAATCGAATTAATTGTCTTGAAACTTTTAGGACAACGTGGGTCCATGCTTGGACAAACTATTAACAGTGGAGTTATTTACATGAATATACTTTTGTCAGATTTTCTGTCAAATTGTTTATAATCATATAATATTTGTATAACTATGTAAGGTATTGAAGGATACCATGTCCACGTGCCCAATAGGACTCGTATAAGGGGTGGATCCCGTGAATAACTTCGTAGGAGATGGATGAATCTGGTAGTGATGACCGCGGCTATGTATGTTTTTTTTCTCCCACCATTTACCCGCCAGTATTTGCAGTCGCCATTGTGCGCGGCCACCTTTCTGACACCGCACGAAAGAATCTTTAATTGTATGTAACCACTCCCATAGCAGAGCTGCATCGTATGGTATCACCATGCGCCGAAGTGCGAAATATGTTTATATAAGTTGTATACCATTTAATTTCTTCATAGATGTATGGTTGCCAAATTTAAATTGAACTACTCATAGTTTAGAAACAGCTACTTAGCAAATTTATATTTGAATCTGATGTCACAAGTTGTCACCCTCGCTGGTTGATTGAGCATGTCTTTATTTATTTTACATACTTCAAAGATAGAAATACGTGAGCAGAAATATTTATATACATTCAAGTGTTTATGAACTATGAAATTAATAAAAGAGAATCTTTCTGTTTCAATAACTAATAAAGTATCAAATAATCATACAGTTCTTGAATGCACAGCGAGATGAAATCGTTATAATATTTTCTCTTTAATCTAACAAACCAATATTCCTTCAGATAATCTTAAACATAGAAAACTTCTTCAATTTAATAATATGTACCACCATTTCTACTTTTGTCCGGCGCTTTCTATTTATCTTAGGAGAACTCTGTGTTTTCGTCTCTACTACGTACTATATCGAATTGGCTTTGCCGTCGACCCACTATAATAGCTAATTCCAGAAAAGGCCCGCCGTGAAAGCCTTTTGACAAGTGGTCTCCGACCGCGGAAACATCTCCAGCACATAACAAAGTGATTACTAAAGATCATTGAGCTAGATTAATTAATACACAGTCTATTCTGTATTGAATACTTAATGATTATTTCCTGCACTCTACTATTTCAACGAATTTTGCATATTTAAACAACTACACTCGAATATCATTCTTTTTTCTTTTTAATATCTTTATTTGAAAAAAAAGACTAAAATATTAATATCCATAGCGGAGTATCCAATATTTATTGAAATATCTTAAATATTATACGCAAACATCTATTAATATCCGATAATACAGCAATTACAAGTATCAATTGTGTTTTCAAAGCTAAAAAATGCATAGTTCGTTTATTATTATAGTATGACAGTTTTTTGTAAACTAGTGATTCATAAAAATAGTAATATATATATATATATGTGCGTGTCTGTATGTATTATATACTGTTTATTTTAAATATAATATTTTTTTTTATTTCGCCTATATAATTTTATTTTATCATCTAAATCTGTTTTACCCGTCATAAAACCTTCGCCTTTAGCATTATCTTAGGTGTTAGTACAAACACACAAATAATTCATCCCTGGAAATAGTTTGTCCAACGCATTAAAAAGAATTCGCGAAGCCACTTTAACTGGATAACTTTACCTAGATATAATGGGATTTCCTAGGGATTTTCATTAAATCTCTCTTTCATTTGTCAATTCAGTTCTATGTCAACAGGGATGAATATTTTTTCTCTCTCATTTTTTCACACATTTACACAAAAGAGCGTTTATTTAAAAATTCATCCTCAGAAGTAAAAATCGCAAGATTTAAATTATATTTCTATCGTGCTTGACGTTTCTAAATTAATAAAGGACTTATAATTTTTGGAATTTTATGACTTCAGAATTTTATAATTACTTTTTGACATTCAATTAAACTGAAAATTTTCAGTGAAATATTTTTGATTATTTCTCAATCCGGTGTTGCGTATATTCATGTTGTTTTTTTAGAAATAAAATAGATAAAATTGTTCACAGCTAGAAATTTAAACGTATATATGATAATGTTTTGACATATTTTACATAAGCCAACTAATGTTTTTGCTTTAAACAAATTGATGTTGAAGAGACCGCGCCTGATTTCGCTACCTCTTACTCTCTCGTCGAATACAAACATGAGCAACAAAGTTTAACATTCTCCACAAGATAATATTCAATGCGAAGCTTGTTCATTTATCTTTAAATTAAAACATCGTAGTTTTGAAATATTTATATACACTAAGCATTATTCGCTATTCAAACAAACATATATTCACAACATAATACTTACTGTATGAAAACTTACGGTATACTTTTTATGATAATTTTCAGTTAAGTCTTTGTTGACTCTTGGGATTTCTCTGTACATACAATGCGTCGTAGTTTCTTACTTACTTCAACAATGGATTCTTGTTAATAATTCAAAACGTCAACATGGACGATAAACACGTAAAGGAAAATCCCTATAACCTTTATAATTTATCGATATAGAAGCCGCATAGGTTTTGAAATCAAAAAAATAAGTCTACAACAACAATTCTGTCATTGTAGATTGATATAATTATTTTTAAATTTCCACAAATATTTTCATTTTTATAGAAACAACATTTTTTTTACTCTTTAGAATTATAAATACAACACTTTTATTTTTACTATTTTATCATTGTTTACTCATCAGCTCTTACGATTAAAGTTCTCTGGGTATTATGTTATCTAAAAAAGCAAGTTTTTATTGCATTTGTATTTATTTTGAGTTAAATTGAGCATCAATTATTTCAACATTTCTACTGTCTATTTGATTTCCATAATTTTACCTATGTGTGTATATTCAAAAGAGAACACAATATGCTTACCGTGTTATTTGTTTATTTTCTTATTTATATAAAATTCTCAAGTTGTTAAATTCTGTATGCATACTTTTTGACGAAAAATTGCTTTTGGCATTTATTTAGGTTTATTAAGGAACATGAAAATTTTTACAATAAAAATGATGTTAAATACAAAAAATAATTACTAATCTCTTCATGTTGTGTTAATGTTGAGCAGATTACTTGCGTTCATAATATGTTTATTTAAAAAAAACGAATTTAATACTGTATTAAACTCAATAATATAATATACTGTACGGAACCATCAAATGACTAAATACACATTGAAGCGATTAGGCCAAATAAGAATTTGGGAGATGTCGGTAATTTACTTTATATTTTTAATTTATAGTTTAGTACTAAATGGATGCAAGTTTTATTTTATAACAGATGTTACCACGATCTATTTGTATAATGATTACAATT
>JAPMAE010000254.1:15959-25994 GCA_036584705.1 Rhyacophila sp. 25_7 | reverse complement strand
TGCGGAACTGTAGAATGATTCACAAACATGATATAATACTACAATGTTACACTAATTAGTATCACATACGACACGTATATGCGATTTATGTACGGCTTTAACTTTTTTATATGATATAAAAATAATATAGCTACCAAAATAAATATAAGCAACAAATAATTAATACAGAAGTAAAAGTACACAAAAATTAAAAAGTGTAAAACATTAAATATATTCGAGTAAGTATACCGATACATCTAATACATTTCATAATCTAAAATTAATTCAATGAACAAAATACGTTTAAACTCTCACTCAAGTGCACTAGCGATAGCCGAGATAATTACATTGGGGATATTAATTGTCTTCCGTGTTGGCACAACTACTGGCAGGTTAGTTTTACATTTCGTGATGAAAAGAAAATGATGCTCACACTAGGTAGAGCTAGTTAGTGGGAATAGACACTCCCGCACATCGTAATATGACGTCGCATTTAAAAAAAATACTTTTTTAGCTAATTAGAACATCAATTGTACTCCAATGTTATTTCAGTTGCTGTGAAAGACGTATACTGATTGCGTGTAATTGAATTAATGAACACCTCACTTTCGTCGAAACACCGTGAACCAATAGCTCTGAAATTAAGCGAGCCTCTTGTTAATATACTGGTCATTCTCAGTTACATTATTATAAAAGTGACATATTTTTGTGCCACTCCGTTACATCCATGCGTTTATGGCAGTGTTTGCGGCTATGCGAGTGTGTGAATAAATGAGCGTGTGTACACTGCGGCGCCGGCCGTGACCAATTATTTAGCTGAATTATCTGCCCGCCATTATTTTATTGTGAATTTCGAATGCGTTTCGAAATTCAAAGGTTCTGGAGGCCGTCAGCCCTTTGCCACGATCAAAAGTCAGCGCGATGAGAACGGCGATTCACAAGGCCTCGGTGTGTTACTCGGTTCCCCACTGACTCTAGATTGCTGAATATTCGTATGGTAAACAAATCAACAAGTTTTTGATAAAATCGGCATATTAAGTTAAGATTATTTTTTGTTCATTATTTAGGACATGGTTAATGACCTGCAATTAAATTCGTTATTTAAATTTAACGTGCCACTTAAAGAATTAACGATTGAATATTGTCGCCCGATTCTATAGTTGTCATATCTTATTTGCTAATACAGATATCCGATTTATGGGGAAGATTGGTTTCTCAGAATAACACGTTAATTGAAAATATAAAAAACCATGTAAATTAAAAATATATATAATTTACGTAGCTATTTGATTCAATTCATGTATTTAAACGTAAAATAGAATACAAAAATAAAATAAAAAACAGTCCGTTCGTAAAATAATTAAAATTGTGGGCTATAAAGATTCTATTTGATTTAAAATATAACCATATGTACTCTAAAATGGATCCATATTGTGAAGATTCTTTTGACATATTTTTTACGAGTAATAATCGTCGGTTATTAGTTCAACCAATTCGGTCTATATTTTGGTTTCAAACGGATATCATTATATAATTACGATACATATCATTTTATCAAGATCAAGAAGGACTCTCGTGATTAAGCTGAATCGCAAGCATTAGATGTATTTTTCAATTGACCAATAGTTTAAAAATTAAAGCATTTCATATATTTTAAATGCCATCACGTCTCCTTGATAGTTATGACAGTGTCGTAACACGATAAGTTACCATTTATATACTTCTTAAAATAATATTATATTTGTTTTTTTTTACATAACCGAAATATCACATTCCAACCTAAAGCAAAGTTATGTAAAATTTTAAGAGTTTCGCAACGAATTTACGCAGGCTGAATCTTATTTGCATATTGTTATCAACAGTTATTTATTGCATATTTAGCATGTAAAAATATTCCGAATGCGAAGATACTAATCATAGACGAAACGTGAACTTTTACGCTCAAGTACTTACGTATGTAGGTAACTAGTTACCTTCTCAATGACACCCACATTATCTAATGCCTGTGTGATAGGTGATAAATATATTTATCAAGGTGATGTAATATACAGTACGCACATACAATATGAGTAAGAAAATAAAATGCAGGAGCTTAACTGATTTATTTCCATTAAAATGAATACATATAAATTCATCGGTAGAAAATAGCATGAATGCACCCAATAACATATATATTGACTTTTCTTGTGACATTTATATTTATATTTAAAATTAAATTGTTTATGTAAACTAACTTTTTAAATGTTACTGAAAATTTTGTAAGATTTTTTTTTTTTTATGTAAATTAGAATGTCATAATATAGTGAACTGATTCGCCGGTCGTAGCATGTGCATGTCCGACTTACATACTCGTATATATTTATCGTGAAACTACAGCTGTCTCGGGGTTATATTATGAATCTGTTGATATTTAAGATATGGCGATACTAATTAGTGAAATTAAGTAAATATGAAATACCGATTGTGACACACTGACTAAGCCAGGATTGAAAATTTCATCAATATTCAAAAATTCATTGAATACTGGCATATGACAGAATGACCCTTCTTTTGTTTTAGCGTATCTACTACAAGCGTAATACTTATGTCTTAATAAAGTCTTAAATAGTAAACGAGAAGATATATATATATTAGTATTTGTATATATCTATACCTGAGAGGGAAACTATACTATGTCAAAAAATGGCACCTTTTCACTATGGCTGTTCAAAGGCATTTTGGTGTTGCTTCTCGCGGATAATATAGTGTAATATTCCTTTCATTATATTCTTTTCTAGTAGAGTTATAACATACTTGAGTATATCACTGGAAAGAGCGTCGCAATTATCCTACACTTTGTCGATAGCTCATTTTGCCAAAAATTGACAGTGTAGTTTACCTTCCAGGTATAGAAGCATTGATTAAATATTGAACAATTTTGTTATATAATATTATTTTACGTCATTTATTAGCGTCTTCGGGGTGAGTTTTTTAATCGCGATTACACAGTAGGGTGAAAATTATTTCATTACTCTAGCTTTAAATTTTAAATGTTATGAAATATATGCAATATTATTGTTGTGTAATGTTCGTTCGATGCATAAATAATATATACGAGTATTTTCTTGCTTAGTGCTTGACGTACTTCTTCAAAGCGAATTTGGGAATTTTGGGCGGACACATATGCGCATTCATACTCCTGGACAGGTTATTAATCGACCTTAGATGGTTTTAGTTGAGTATTTTTTTTAAGAAAACGTGGAAGCTTAAATATATTTCATATATTGTAAAATTGCATTACATTATATTAAGGTCAGTGTTCGAATAATGAATTATTGTGTCTACAATGGAAATATCTAAAGACAGGAAAAAAAATATACTGTAATTAAAATGATTATTTCCTCGATAGTAATTATGAAACAAAGAGTGGCAAGTTTATTTGTCAATAGTTTGTTTTCATCGAGTGTATATATGAGTGTTTAGTGAGAAAAATTTAAGATACTTACCTGGTTTGTTACCTAAAAATGAAGTGAAATAATATATTCTTTTATGCTCACTTAATTGATTCATAATAAAAAATACTTTGGAATTCGTTTTGCATAGTTACCTACACAAAACGGCACAGTACATTATTATTGAAATATAAACAGTTTCAAGTTTGCTGTTGGCATGTTTGCGCACATTTGTTGCTCGGTTGCCCAATATTTCTATGGGCAGAGTCAACGCCCTCTGTCGCAATATGTTTCGCGGCCACAGCGGAGGGCCGCTAAGGGCCTAAAAGGCCGGCGAAACCGCGACGCTTACGACTTTTTGTTAGCGAATTGTAAATAATTGCAAAGGGTCAGCACATCATCTAACAAAGTGGCAAAAAAATAATTATGGCCATGTCAACTCTCCTCGTCGTCTGTTGAAGGGAAGTGTTTTAGTCAACCATTGTGACACCATTTCGGCTTTAAAATTATGGTGTTTATTATATATGTCTTGTCTGGTATACGTGAATAATGTAATATAGAAATTAAGACATATAGCTTTAATTTTTTCCCTATCACGTATGAAAATGATATAAGTATCTTAACCGATTGAGTGCCAAGATCGAGTTAATTCGCACAACTTAAAATTTAGTTTGCTAGACAAAATAACTATTTTGGACGATTTATTGTATAATATAACACGCAAAGATATGACTATAATATGATCATTAAAAACAATATTATGACAAAGAAACGTTCAATATACTTTTAAAAGAAATATTAAGGTTCTATATTTTGCTTAAAAATATACAGCTTGCCGGGTTCTGATATTATGTCTGGCAGAGAAAGGTTAAATAAGAAACTTTTTCGTCAAACTTTGTTCATTTTGAAATAGTACGAACGACTAGTACAATTTCATTATTTGTACATGAACGGGTATGATAATATTTAGATCGGTTTGCATATTTAGGTCGATTTCAAAATATTATAACAAAAAAATACAATTAAAGAATTATTTGATTTCATTGTATATGACAATTTAACTTTAAAAACTCATAAAACAAAATCTATTTGCATTGTCATTGATAATATTATTTTCCCATAATCGTAGCGTTCCCATATAGCAGAGATGAGTAACGACTATAATTCGAGGGCTTAAAGTCAAACAACGCTGTCTACAAAGTACAACTTTACAGGAGTGCCAAAAATCCTTTTTTCTTGGAACTCAACAAAGGAGATGTATATTTAAAACCTACTGGTCAAATGTTATAATTTGTTGTTGTTCGATAATTTGATTTGTCTTGTGACAAAAATGCTAATAGTTTTATAGTCTTATACAGTATTTTTTATCAAACAAAGACAACTTTATGTAAACTGTTGAACTTTACAGACGATTTAAGAAGAAACTAGAAAAGATTGACATATCCTTGTTTGACAATTATGTAGCCAAAAACGTAAAATAACATTATCACAAATAAAAGAAAAAACGCACATTTTAGACAACGCTGTTTGACTTTAAGGCCTCATTATACATATTTATGTATTATATTTGAATAAAAATTTAACTTGACATCTTAATGTATATTAGAACCCATTTTCCAGTATGGAGAACCAATCCAGACTACTTTAAATATACACTTAATACAAGAACTTTTGTTTTCACACTGACCTCTCAAACTCATCGTTATAATGGTGTTCATAATGATTTTAGCAATGATTTTTAAAGTGAAGCATGAATGATTATTTCTTTGGTATATTCTATCTCTACTTGTGTCTTCAAAGATAATTCTTACGTATATTTGTAAAGATACTAGTTTAGCCTGATCAAGTATATATTAAGATTTTTCGACTTTAATTAATAACTTTGATAATATTTTTATTAAAAATTCAACGTGGACAACCCTATAACTTGCACACCGCCGCCATTTTCGCCTACACGCGCAATAAATATGCAACGCTCTACGCACCTACACATAGAAGTGCTCGTAGACGCACCACTACACTCGAAGGCAGCCACTCTGCGCTCCGAATATTTGGGTCAAGCAAAACTTTGCACGTGCGGTTGAAATCGGCGGCCGCGAGCTGCGCAACTTTTACGAATGGCAATAGTGTGCGTTTGCCGTGATGTTGTATGCGTTTTCGTACACGTGGCACAGGGCTGTCACCTTCTACAAAAACTCACGGGGTCGTAGTATGTCTGAAGTATTCCTTTTATAAGGATCGCTCTTCATTAAAACAATCGAAAACCATTAGAGACCAAATAAATCCAGCTGTAAGATGACAATACCTTAACAAAGGGCTCGCTTCATCTTAGTGCAATTAGTTTGCGATGATCCGGATAGGGCGGATCAGGATATTGGGTAGGATGATAACGCTTAAACACTTTTTATGTTCCATATTCGTTCCAAGATGGAACATGCAGGATCTTCAATTTGTGAAGATTTTCTTTTGGTTTTTACTAATAATAAATAGTTGTTAATTATAACTCAATCATTTTGACATTATTTCCTGGCTATAAATACAAATGAGTAAAAATTGAAAAAAAAATACAACCAGCTATAGGACTTCAACTCGCAACCTCCGCTTGCTAAGCTAATGTGCTATCCACTAGTCTACCGAAGGCGAAGCAATAATTGTATTCAATTATTCTAAATAATTATTAATCAAATCAATTTTACACAAATAATCATATTACTTGGTATATCAAAGTATAGTGCAGCGGTCGCCAAACTTTAGGACGTCACGGACCATTAAATTCATAATTTTAAATCCCGCAGACCACTAATAGGATTTTGAATTAAATATATTTGGAAAAAGTGATCAAAGAACATAAAATATACTTAATTATTTAAATAAAACTATCAATTTTAACCAAATTATAAAACATTTATTAACTTTCCCGTAATCATAATGTAACATTTGTGGTAAGAGGACCGTAAAAAATTAATATTTCACTTAATAAGCACGTCTTACGAGATTGTCATAATTACATGCATTTTGCATTGTTCATCCATGCAAGTCACTTATTTTTCCGGATTGGTTTGCAGTGGATTAAAAAATGCAAATAATGTCCACATTTTTCTGTGCTGCAACATTTTCTTGGTGAACCACGAGCCACCACTGGTGCATTTAATTAGCAATCTATGGTATTGTCTATTACAACATTATCAATTCATAACCAAAAGTTTTACGTGAATTTTATCTATACATTTCTTTCCCATACTATTTTTTTCTTCTTACAATTTATTGTTTTCAGTATTGGGAAAAAAATATATAAATAGTGCTCACATTCAATATTTTCTTATTGATTCAAAATGTTGTAACACAAAAAACAGGTGTCTATATTAAATATTCATATTTGTAAAAACATATATGTTAACTGGATTATTATATTTATAAAATGGTATAGAAATTGGTAACGAGATGACAAACGTACCATTATGCTGTGATGATGCAAGGCTAAAACATTGAACGAGTTTTTTAAATCACTTATGTAGTCGAATCGTATAGTATCTTTTCTATATTAATTTTAAATATGCATTATGTAATAATAAAATGCAGAGGGGTTACATTTTTTGGGTGTGCCCCCGAATTCTCAGAAAATATTTGGTAAGAAAGAGTTGCGGAGCACTGTGGCATGGTAACTAATGAAGAAAATAAAAAAAGACATAACGAACAAGCATTTTAAAAACAGAGAATCAACATAATATGAAAGTAGGTAATTTTTTAAAAGAACACAATACTTTTATCAGTAATGAGCAGATTAGAAAGCTAAAACAAATAGTTGACAATAATACTGACGAGTATATTGAAAGCACTGAATTAAGATAAGTTCCAGCTATTTATATAGTACGCGTACTTAATTTAGTGTGAATATTGTGTAAAAACATTAATCTGTAATGAACTTAATTTCATTTTACAAATACTTTTTTTTCAATTGTATTTTTTTTTTTTCAGTCCAGTAATTTAACATCCTGATGAAAACTATCTTCGTTAAATAATATGCCATGATTGTTAAAACAGCTAATAATTCCTAAATTTGTTTTTGAAGGCTGCCAATATACTAAAAAGACATATATTTAATAAAATCTACCAGACGCTGTATAGTAACTATTTTCTCAAGGTATGAAGCAATACTTATAGTAATGCAGTGTTTATATATAACTGCATTAGCAAAGTGTGTGATATATCTAATGATTGGATTTCGCAATATTAAAATACGTACGAATAGGACAATAAAAAGAAAAGCATTTATATGGTCAGGATAATAAATAATGTTGACTGAATAATGACTGTTTCATTCATCACTTTTGGTTAATATTTGATTTGATTGTTGATTTGTGTTAAATAATGGGGATTACCTCTTTAAACAATGAGACAGTTGTCATATATTGTGTTAGTTGAATCACATTTTGATAACCCTGCGTCAAACGCATTTTTATACACAACAGCCGGTTATCGCGGTACTGTAGATGTATGCGTATCGCGAATACTGTGAAGTGCTGACTGCATGCGTGGACCTCCCGCCCACCTCCGCCTGCCGCCGCAGAAAGTTGTGGAGGGCGAGAGGCGAGAGGAGGATCGGCCCTTTGCGGAGTGACG
The DNA here is from genome assembly GCA_036584705.1 of Rhyacophila sp. 25_7. NCBI lineage: Eukaryota > Metazoa > Arthropoda > Insecta > Trichoptera > Rhyacophilidae > Rhyacophila > Rhyacophila sp. 25_7. The sequence goes on along the minus strand of JAPMAE010000254.1, from coordinate 17,964 downwards.
TCACCCACATTCTGCGTTGGCACTCTCGATTCGTTATCGCGGATGTGCGAAGCTAAAATGGTTTCCTAACGCTCCGGCGCAATGCTTGATTTTATATATGCATACCTAAAATATGATTTTTCATTTTTATATCCGTATTTTATTAGCAATGCATTAATCTCCAACTAAAGGCGCTTTAGAATTTCATTATTGTTCAAACACATCTTACCATATTCAATCTTTGCCATCTTCGTTGATTTCGGTCAATTATCAATGTGTACTAGAAAATTCGAGTTGATTTATATATATATATACATAAAGAAGAGAAAAAACGCTTAGGGAGAGAAAGACAGAGATAGCATTCATATATACGAGTAAATTGGTATATATTTGGCAGAAAAGTGCCTTTGTGCCTAAGATCGGTCCAGAATTGATAATACTGTTAGGTACAAAATTTTTGAAAGCAGACAGTCTCAGCAAAAATATAATTCAAATAATTGAAGCTATCAATTGCAAATATGGCTCCAAAGCAAAATGGAAATAACCGTGTTACATATTAAAATGAGGCATTTTTTTATAGTCAAACCGGTATGCTGCTATGCAAGATTTCTTTTAAAGTGTGTCTTTATTTGTACAAAATGACATTTAAAAATATATTTTCAAGTATAATGAAATAACCAAAACAGGCACATATATCCGAAAATTTTATATTTCACATACTAATTTCAGTATTTTTAACAGCATTTAGTCTTCAATTGCTAAGTATACATGGCTGAGTAGGTGCTTGCTTATTTTAATCAAGGCTTGTTAGAAAAAAGTCGTTAAGTGCTTTTCCCCGCAGTACGAATTCAAGTTTTTATTTGCTGTGCACATCAAATGAAAATAATTACACATGCGAGTTTATGTTGGCACATATCAAAACCAACACTATTTCATATCGCAGTAAAAGTCAGATTATTTACATAACGGTAAATAAAGTCCACTAGAGATTGGCTGATAACGTCGTGCGAGATAATGAGGACACGAGCATGTGCTGAATTATGTGTGGTAAAAATAGCAGTAAACGTCTGCAGTTAGATGATGCATTCAATTTTATTCATATAAAATAACAACTAAGAAGCCCAGTTGACTGATTACAGCACAGCTTTGGGCCGTTTCGATGATTGGAATTAAGTATGACTGACATAGAAAAAACATCTATTTATAACAGTGCTCTCTATGAAGCCTCGTCAATATTCAACAATTAGCCAATATTACGTTTCTAAATTAATTTACAATTAAAAAGACCTCAAATCTTTACATCCGTATTCAGTGCTGAACTAACCCTTAAGTAAAATAACCACGTGCTTGGTCAAGAAAAATGGGGCACCACAAAACATTGCATAGCCGAATTTATCATTTAAATTATTAATTTAATTAGATTTATCGGCATTTCAAAATTTAATGAAAAATGAATACGTTATGTTTATTAAGCGTTCTCTTTTGTGTCACCGTGTTTATTCTGCAAAGTAAAATAGATTGTACTCGCACATTGGAAACTATACAATTTTGAATAATTATAGACACGTTTGAAACAGCCCAAGTGACGGTTACTAGCTCATTAGAAATTTTTAGTTTAGTTTCCAACTGTCACTGCTGTTAAGTACATCTCAATGTATAACCTTATTCCTGTTTTCAAAGTCTCAAAACCTTTAAATTTCAAATGTAAGGGAGCACCAAAATTAGTTAGGAGTAGTTGTTAGGGCATCTAGCGGTCTTAATTTGGCCTGTCCATATTATATTTTAGCCAAATGAGTGGTCGAGTCGTGATTTCCATTAAAAGTACACACAATATATATAAGTACAAAGTTGTACTGCAAAAAACTAGTTCACAATATTCGTAGTAGGACGAATGACAGGGTCTTCATATCGTATAACCGCCGTTCTCATATTTCCTGACAAGATTTTTGTCAAAAAAACTTAAATAAGTTATTGCATATTTGTACAGACGCAAATAACAATTAAATACTTTTACATGTCTGCAAGA
>JAPMAE010000254.1:0-14863 GCA_036584705.1 Rhyacophila sp. 25_7 | reverse complement strand
GCCACTCTTCTTGAATCGTCCCTTATCGTGCCGGTATTCCAACACTGCCAAATACACATGTGGATTGTATTCAACGGAAATGCTCCCTAAAAAATGCCTACTACTTCTGGGATGACGAAATCCGATTGGCTTAAAGAAGATAATATATCTGGTTAAGATGTGACTCAGACATTCTCATGGCCAAGCCAAGTCCAACGTCATGTCTCTTCTTCACTTTGGATGTGATGGGTTTGGATGTCGCAAGGCCCCGTTCATCACGCATCACGCACTTCCATCACTTATCAATCACCACTGTGCCCCCAGTATTCGCGGCAGGAACCAATCTATATTGCGATTAGTTTGAGACTGTGTAAGGTGCCATTATTTGCTACCATAGAGCAGCATGTCAGTATGCAAGCCTTGAGTAGGCGACATTTAGATTTCGCCAAGTAAAGCCGTGAGTCCCAGATGTTTCACATGGAGTTAAAGGTTTCTCCACAAAGTCCCATTGAGACAGCGAAGACTATTTGCGAAGCACCATCAGCCGTAATACACCAGCAGGTATTTAAATCTATCGACACTTGATTGTTTGTCAGTATCTAGTCATTAAGAAATCTGACTCGGGACAGTCATCATGCATTGCATTCGTTTTCCTTGCGTTAATTTTTAAATCAACACTGGACGAATTTTCGTGCAACCTGACAATGATCTTTTGAACATTTGAGTATTTGTCGAATAGGTCAGTGTATTCGGCATATTTGAGGTCATATAGTTTCGAATTGGGGGCTAGAGCTATCTTCAGTCAAGTGTTATTGACACGCTTAGTATAAAATCTAGCTAAAAGATAAACTTACTACTTATGTATTAACGTATACTAAAATGTTTACTTCATTAAAATAAGATTTTGTTTCATTTGATTTATATGTTTGGTAAGGTTCGTAAAATGAAATTGTCGTTATTTCGGAATTCATTATAAAAGGATTCAATGTATATAACCTTACTGCGATTTTTCAAATTAAATGTCTTTATTATTGGGTAATTAAACTTTTAAAATATATAAACAGATTATATTTTTTCACCGATAAAAGTACGGCCCTGTGATATTAATGCGATAATACTGAAAACAATAATATTGCGGTCAATTATTTCAGTGTTGCAATAACTTCAAATAATATAACAAACATTGTATGTTTGGAAAATACAGAATATTCATTGGTGTAGATATTTACAATATGGAAAAAATGGGGAAAATAAGAGTCAAACAGATAACTTTTACGATAATAAAACAATGCAGTGTCGCTTATAATATTAATATATCAAATTAAAAACTACAATATTTTTTACAATTTAATCTATACAGATAATTTTTAGGTCATCGTCACATCTACCATGGCTCTATACTCTTTTGAGCATTTCCGTGGTGCAACTACAAGGAAGTGGTCAGAGTGTCCTAGAAAGAACTTCCCAAAACTTTATTCAGCAGGCACCAAGTAGAATAAATGCAGATTCTTACTGTTCACATAATATTATGTCCTTTTCAAAGTTTGCGGCGATTCATGAATAGTGATTTTGCAAAAGCTTCCATTCTAGCTCCTCAGCCGTTAGCTTGAGTTGTAAACACACCGGATACAAAGCCACTTCAGGTAATATGATTTAATAATAAAGCACAAAGTCAGACAATAATATTTTCTATTTTTATAATTGAAATAATTCACAGTTTTTGTATACAAATTTGTATAAATATATTTTTTACAAGATCAGTGTCTTCAGTTGCAACATTTTTATTTGTTATTGAAACAGTGTTATTATTATTTCAATATATTGGCTTTCCATTTAGAATTGAATGTAGAATATATTAATATATATTTTGTATTTCTTTATTTTTAGCAGCAAATCACGTGATTAAACCATGCCGTGCGTTTTGTCGATTATATCGAATGATTTTTTTCAAGTCAAAATCATTTTTTGTTAATCACACATGGTAAGCAAATTATTTAATTTATTTTGAGTCGGATAGAATTCATCGCAGTATCATGTAAACATTACGAAACTCCTGAAATCGTCCATTGTAATATTATATCCAGATTTTCAGTACAAAACTTTTATATTAATTTTTTTCTTACGATACCACTGTGAGCTACCTAAGCAATTTCTATAAACTCAAGTAATTTTCATTTTGAAAATCCACCAAATATTGCTTATAGCAAACATATGGCAGTGATATAAGAGAAATAATGAAATTGGGTAAACGGATAATTGGTAACGTGTACCTTCGTTTATACACGTATTCAAGCATTTTTAATTTTGTTAAATTTGAGGCAAAATCTTTTTGAACTCTATTTAGTCAATTGAACGCCACTGAATTGAGCGTGTTTCATTTTTAATGTGTTCATGGAAATTGATAACTGCATTGCAAAACGAATACATATTTACAAAGTGAATTTTTAGAATCGTTATCTGCAACACTCTGTCGTGTTTCTTTTATCACTATCGCTTGTTGACAGTTCGCATAGGACTGGATTTATTTTAAATGAACGCCGTCTTTAAATATGTCAGTTTCAGTAATTAATTGATATCATTATTTATTTCGTAATGAAACAAAATGGCAACATCGGGCAAATATAAAGTGATTGATATGTATTGGCTTGATTGCTACCTACCGCAAACAGTTAATTTAGATTTACATAGTCAATTTATTCATATATAAAAAATAAAATTAATGAAAGTACATACCAAATACTTTATAATAAAAGAAAAAATCGATAGACACAATAAAGCTTTATACAACGAACTTTTCGTACCAATAACGCAGTTTCAAATTTCAAGTCTATACACATACGTATATATATTATATTATAATGCAGTATTTACCCCCAGTCTCATCGCTTAAATAATATAATTAAGAATCTGAATTTGTACATGGATATGGATATGGAAGAAGATTAGAAGAAGTTAATATAAGAATGCGAAACGCAGTCAATTTCAGAAGTTTCAGTACAGTACAGCGATGCATAAATATCATATTGGGGAAATGGAAAAAAAGATTTCTCAATGATAGAGACAAAGAAAAGCATATTCAAAGATTCAGTATTTTCAGCCACTATCAAAGATATTCTACAAGAATGGGAAAAGCTTCACATGTTGGTATTGAAGTGGCACCATACAAAGCTGAACTTCCACTATGGTATAACGTTGTATTACTTCACCAGGCTCCTTAAACTATTATATACCGAAAGGCGTAACTGTGGTGGTAATCAGTAAGCTGCGATATTGTTTAAGAGAAAATAATATATTATATAATCATATTTTAATAATAAAATCTCTCATATTTTATGGGAATTATATAATATATATTTTAAATCTTTAATATTGGCTAGTAAACTGCGTTAAAAATCGAGAACGAGCCCATTGTCTTTTTGTTTGTTTGGTGTGACAGACACGATCTTATATAGCAATAAAACGCTTATGGCATTTAAGCAGTTAAAATAAGTGGAAATTTACAACATTAAATAAATTATTCAGTGTTTAAAATAAAAATTAACATACAAACTGAAGAACATAAAGCATTTGAGCAGAAAAAATCAATTATAAATCGGAAAGTATTAGAAAATAAATAGTTTGTGTTACGATTAGTAAACAGTGGTCATTTTTAGGGGATCCGATACCAATTAACTTACATTTTTATTTAGTTTTCTACAACGAACCCATTCGTGGTACGGCTCCATCTGAATTGTATTCTTCATTAATTGAATCGGTGGTATTGACTATATACTCGTAAAACGGCGACAAACAATATTGTACTTTACATAAAGAATCGAAGGTATCTATAATCTAGATTTTTAGTTCGGTATTTGGGATTGTGCCTATCATTGGTCCACCTAACATGCGTTTTTCAGCCTCGGGCAACATACATAGGTATGGCGTGCTATAAAAAACGAATCATAATTTGACCTGCAATTGTAATCAAATATAACGGCGCATATAAATCCAGCTATAACTAATAACATTTCCTATGCGGCTTTCACATTCATAATTTACAATGTCTTATATGGCATAATGGTTTGTTGCACATTTCTTTTGTATTGTATGACAGGTTTGCTGCTAAATTTGATTTATGTCTAACGATAACTAATAATTATATGCCTGCAGCTAAAAAAAGATTGATAGAATTTTCTCGATATCTTGATTTTTGAATTTTTAAAATTTAAACACTCATTCAATATATACTAATTTTTATGCCATATCTCTACCGAATTAGAGCATATGACCTTCACAGTCTGAAGACTTTCTCAACAACTGGGATTTACACGAGTACTTATTTTATCAATCATTTGGATTCATATCTTGGCTGTGACCGGCTACAAAACCCTGCAACCCACGTACTCACGTTTAGACAATATCTCCACTGAGCTACTGTGAATGATAATTTACGAAAATACTAATTATTACTAAAAACTCTGTTTAAAATATATTAAGTTATTTATAAAGCTGAAAATGCCAAAGGCAATACGGTTGTCCATTTTTAAAACCTAGTAACTGAGAAATTTTTGAAATTTCGTTTTAATGCATATTTTACATTACTAGGTTATAATGTAATTTTTTCTGTTAATATTTTAAATGAAATCAGTGTTTATATGTATGAAATCAATCCTTCTAAGCCTAGTAAGTTATAATACTTTCCTCGAAAACAACTTTTAAACTTAGTAAGTTAAGAAAAAAATATTAAAACCTATTAACTAACACTACTTACTAGGAAATGAAATATGAAATTGGTGAATGCACATACCGGTTTTGATATTGTTTTCCTATTCCGTTTACCGCTATTATTTTTGTTGATAATTCCCTGACCAATTTAGTCGTCCTGAACATTTCGTGTTGAAACTTACTATGTTTTGAAATTGGAGGGCCGAATAGGTGAGTGGTCATAGTAGAGAAAGTATTTTTCTTAGTGAACTCTTTATTGCTTTCCACAACGCAATTTTTCATCAGTGTTATTGTTGCAATTCCGACAGTAAAAACTTGATACTTAGAAAATCATGGTCATTTTTAATTTGTACTGTTCCATGACATGCTACATAGCTTGAGCGATAATCCACCCTGGTACTCATATCCAACACTATTTCCCATAGTTTCAATAAAAAAATATTAAAAAGCTTTTGCGCAAACTACCTTTTGAAACTAACCGTGGTAATTAATAAGCATATAATACTAATATAGTTACTCATATGTTACAAAACTGTATAAGTAAAATATCTTGTCCATGTAAAATTAAAAAAACATTTTATCTGCATAAAAGCTAACTATTTTATTTTAACTTTCATATTTGCCACATAAAAAAAAATCGAATTTTCATATTATAAAGATTGCCATGACAATTTTTTTACGTATTGTCAATTATTGATTAACTAATTTAATTAATATTCTAGTATTAAAATGCACATTAGACCTGTGATAATTTTGCTGACTACGGCACTTGGGCCCACGATCCTTGGTTCTGCAAACAAATGCGCTATCCACTAGGCCAGTAGTTTTCACATGAAATTTTGCCGTGGCTGCATAAATGACATCAGCGGTCCCAATAAAATGTCCCGTGGCCGCACAAAACAAATCATTGATATTATCAATACCTCTATACTACATACCGAAAAGAAACTCCAGAAAAAAATTGAAGTACTGGTATCAAGTGATTTTTAAATATTCAAAAATCTACAAGTAAAGTTGTGATTGTAAAAAAAATATCATAAAGTCGTGCTGTAACGCACGTAAAATCATCTGGTGGCTGCAGATGAGAACGACAACACAACAGAAAAGTGCTTTCCAGACATATGCACTAGTTAAGCAAATAAAATGTTTGTGATTCTTATCTTCAAAAATTTTTAATATCCTAAAAACTTGATAAGTGTTCCGATAGCTTGAAAACAATTTGTCTTTAATACAAGCTTCCAATGATACATATTACACGTATTTCTTAGAAAATGTATTATATTTAATAGGCTATAACAAGTATGAGTATATGTAAAAAAATAAACATGAATTTGGTAGTTCCCATAATATGGTATACGATTCGTATGCTCGAAAAATATCCTAAAGATTCTTAGTTTAAGTTCGTTAGATAAACATATTACGGAGATATATATAATATTTAACTGATTCTGATATTTTTATAGTGTCACTTTCGTAGTCAGTTAAATAGAAATGTGCTAAACCTTGAGAAATCATTGGATTCATTTTTTTCTTATCAAATTGTTTGCAAGGTTCTCCTATCGATAACTATAATCGTACCTACCACCTACCTGACAATAATGGCGGAATATTTTTTAAAAGCGATTTATTGTCGCCAAACAGATTAAGGTTGTTTATGTACTTTGAGCACCAACGGTCAATTTGCAACAGTAAAATTTACAAGCCCTTTTTATTGGCCTTCATAGATTGCCGCAATTGCGCACTCGCCATTATCCCGCGTAAACCTGCAGTTATTGTTACAAATTGTAACAAAACGAATTAAATATTACAATGCAACGCAATCACAGAACTAGGTGATCATATTTCGCCAACTTAACTTTTTGATTTTTGGCGTTACCTTTATTGGCACTTCTTAATACTACTATTCATGCTTGACGATCTTAATGATTCCCTATTGCCACTAAACATTGTATTTGTTACAATATATATTGTTTTAACCATATTCACCCCGAAACGAAGCATATGAATCTTCACAATATGAAGATTGTTTTTGACAGTTTTTACATATAATAATTGTCAGTTGCTGAACCAATTTGTTATATGTTGTGCAATTTCTGTACGCTATGGGATTCGAACCCTAGACTCTCGACTTATGAGTCGGGTGTGCTATCTACTCACCTACGAGGGCGTATGTATGAATTATGTACTTATAAATAATTATACAATGGGTCACAATATTTTATTTTCTTTCGTGTTATAATCATTTTAAGTACACGACATTCACAACACGACATGATATAAAAATATATTTATTCAAATATAACATACTTATAAAAACAGCATATCCAAAAACAGCTATAAATAATTGAAACATGTTGGACATTACTACGTATATGGGTACATTTTTAAATAAAAGAATTAGTACCAAAAATGATAATATAAATAAAAAATCTACCGAATGAGTTTAATAAATTATATTTTAAGAATTAAAAAAGATAATATCAAACTCTTTTTTGCTCAGGTGAAAGATATTGATGCCCGAGATAATTTTGTAAGACAAAGTAATTGCTCATTTTTACAATAGATTTTGAGGACCCAGCACTCACTCGTCAGTACACGCAACCACGATTATGCGCAGTCGCCTTCCTGACTCTTTCACGGATGTAATGTTTTTTCCGCGCATATGATTTTCAGCGTGTTTGTAGCAGAGCCAAATGGGACGGTATCACCATCCATCTTAATGCAAAACTAAGTTAAAATATGAAATAAATTAAAAACAGTTGTCTTATAATTTACCCCTCTATGGCACGAGGCCTCAGTACACCCGATGTGCTGAGATGAAAAACAGTTTGCTCTTCGCAATTCCCCAGATAATTATCAGGCATATAAAATAATATTAATCAGAATGATAGACTTATAAGTCACACCATGCCGTCTTAATAATAAAAATCCATATTTTAACTAGTTTTAGTGATTTTTAATCGGTTTTTACGATTCCTATCACACACTAAAACACACGGGGGCTGATCCCCGTGACCCCCAAAGATGAGCCGCTCCCGTTTATATGTATGTGAAACAGTTATCAATTACAACATATTCATAAAAGCATCGAGCTCTCCATAAACTCATATATGTATATTTTTTACCTGGCGTCTACGTGATATATTTAAGATAAATAAAAGATTTTTCCACGTAGACCATAATACTTAATGCTGACTTATGCCATGGTTCGTCCCTTTATGTTGTTGTACATTCCGAACAGCGTGCAAACGTGGCCCAGCGAATCTGGGACACTTAAAAGACAAGGCCCTTTATTGGCCAAAACTCTATTCGTGTCAAAGACGTTATTCCAAGTGCGCGGCGGATGTCGAAAACGCAACTTCAATTGGACGTAGTACTGTAGATTCAAAGGTACGAAATACCAATTGGGGAAAACTGGTAAAATAATCAAAGTCTTAACTTCCTGGCTTGCTATATGAGCGAACTGAACAATGACCCCTAACACAATAAAAAAATTAACTTTCTTAAGAAAACAAAATTAATAACATCATTTATTCATGATGGTTTCAATGAAACGTTTTACTTATATTACAGCTAATTACCGAAACCGGGATAGCCAGGAGAAGACTCAGGGAGGTCCTGTTTGGTACATTTGAATTGCGCCGGCGAGCCTTTTGTTGAATCTATAGGCAGTGTTCTATGTATAGATTTTATAAAAACCTATAACAAAATACAATTTTATCCTTAGGCTTAGAATAATATGAGACGAGAGAGATCATTGTTTCTTGTTAGAAAATTCTTGAAAAATACATTCTTTTCGGATGCATAATAAAATTGACTTAACTGAGACTAAAAATGCTTAAAATGCCAATGTTTTGCTTATATTTTTTCGAGGTCTTTATAACAACATTTTTGCAAACGCTGCTTTTTAAAATTCTCCTTCATACTTCACACGTGCATATTTCCCCGTATAATAGTAATGATGCATCGTTTTATTAATTGAATTTAACTTTGTACCATCTTTTCTTCATTTTGTGTAACTTTAGTTTCAATCCAGCGTTATCACATATAGCGTCATCGACTATTCTAGTGGAATGATATAAAGTCTCCATCTTCCACAAAATGCCGCATACATCTGAAATTAAATGGGCCACTAAACGTATTGACAACCCATTTCTGATCTAAACTACCAGTATCAGTAAGCTTTAGGAAAAGATATAGTAATTTTATTATTACCCAAAAAAAGCTTAAAAAGCTATATGCGACCAGTTTTTTATAGATTTTATTAGATAATGATTTATAATGAATATCTTATATATTCAAATGCTGTCTCCTGCAGTATGTCAGTACACAGAGAATCCATTTTTCATTCCTATGCCCCAGTTTTGAATTGCATATCTGGCAAAAAATATACTTATAATGTTTCAGCACGTGATTTTAGCACCTGAACACGGATCTAATGGATTAAGCACATAATTAATAACAATCACTCGTAATAAACATATAAACTATTGTTGTTTTGGAACGGAAACGGCAATAATATTTTATTTCATTATATTAGCTAGCAGTGATTAAATTTTAATCTATATATTAATAATCAGACGTATTCATTGGTCTCAAATAATTACGTTTATACGTTTTTATGTCACCCGCATACTATATTACTAAATTAAATTATTCAAAATTGGCCCTTTTTGGAATTGGTTAGGTATTTCGATCGTGATACGGTTGTGTTATACCAATCACGCTTCTTTGCGCTTGCGAACATTGCGCTGACGGCCCTTCTGAGGTCATCCGATCTCCCAAACCTACCTAGCAAATAATACCACAGGCCAGCACTTAGATGATAAAACCAGTATTACAAAATAAATATGAATAATCCATTATTATTGTTCACTCTTATTGGTATACATATTTACCCATTTGACTCTCAATTAAAATAAGGGATTAAATCTTCGCGTTTTTCTAACCATTTAAAACGTATCGTATTTTACTTATAGATTAATATAAATTAAATCTCACATTGTCAAATTATTTGAAGAAAATTAAGATATATTAAGATTTAAAATAAAATTATGAAAAAAATCTTTTAACAGCCTACCCTTAAATACCAATAAAAATTAAATACTCACAGGCTAAAGAAATGAAACAATTCAAAAAGAAAAGTCGCTGTCAATCAAACATAATATGCACTTTTAGATACTCGGCGATATAGGCGGCGAGTACATCGTTTGTCACAATTGCATGGAACAAACGCATCTCATCACAGACAGTTAAAAGATTGAAGGGAGTATAGAAACATAGTTATATGAATAATATATACTGTTGGACGGCGTATACAAATTACGAACCGAGGGTTGTGATTTCAAATCCCTTACAAGTTTTTTCATGTGCATTTTAAACTAAGATATAGAACAAATAGGTTGGCCCTTACAATTATTATTCACATTGTGGAGCCGTAGGCTTGGATTCAAAGTGGATATGGTAATAAGGAAAAAGAAAAAAATAAGACCCTTTTGTTTGACACATAATTTTCAGCTGAAAACAGTTAACTTCAGTTGACATATTGTAACATCAAAAACCTCTCGATTTTGAAAATAAGTTTAAAAATGTTTGTATGTAAATATAATGGATTTATAGAAGAAAGGATAATGTACAGTAAATATATTTTTTTAAATATTTATTTTTATAATTGTAATTATTTATATATCATAACTGCCAACCAAGCAGATGATATGACATGAGCGTTAAGCAATTGAATTAAAGATATTCCATGACAATAATATTTAATTACTATTTTACAATTCACTCCTGCAACAATCCGTAGTGACAGGCATCTAGAGAACCGTCCGAGGAAAAGAAGTATGGAGGGCAAGGAAAAAACTGGCGCTTAATGTACGCAACAGAAGCTGTTAGTGATTTATAATCATGTAAGTATATATACCCAGTTACCTATTTACGAATTTAATTTTAAATTTCACCAATAGAACAGGTGGAATTCTACATTTGCTACTTACTAGTCAAGTATCTACAAGCAACTAACAATTCAATATATTTACGAGTATATTTGATTATATCACATCCTCACTGCAATATTACTTTGCGTTTAGTTAAAACGGTTGATTATTTGTTAAGTACGTAATTTGAATTTTTATTGATCTATGAAATTCAATTGCAAAATAACACAACTGAGTTCAATTGATACTAATGCAGATTTATTTTTGTATGATCTGTTTTATCTTTATTCAAGTATTGGTTAGGAGCTGAGAAAATTGTTTAAACCTAATGATGATGGTGCTACAATCCATTGTAGACTGAAAAATTACCCTTCGAATTTTTCTGTCTCTCGCTTTTTGTATATAGGGCGTGCATTACCAAAGCGAATCTCTTCCATTTAAAAAAAATTGTGGCAAATGTCAAATAACTCTTAACGGTGTCGATATTACGTATATTTTTATTATATCCATTTGTAGTGTAAAATAAAATTTGCAATGTAGATAACAAAAAAATATGTAATATCGACACCATAAACAGTTTTTTGGCATTTGCCACAAATTTGTTGAAATGGAATAAGTTGATCTTGGAAATACACGCCTCATATGGCGCATTAGATGATAACTAGCGCATTGCATCATTGTGCCTACAATACAACTGTATTATTATTATAAACTCCAACTATGAACGTAAGAAAGTAGAAAATATGTTTGAGGTATATGGCGTATGGTGTGTAAAAGCTTAGCATCCCTGGATTATATCTATTACTGAGTTTAGTGAGGAGCTCTAAGTACGAACGCGAATCAAAGATTTTACTTGAATTTTAATTAATCTTCATGAATCGTAATTCATTCAATGATCGTTCAACCGTTGGCACTGGAGATTATAATATTTATTTAATTGATGACTTAATACTATATTTTTTGTTTAATTATTTTTGTACCTGGAAAGAAAACTATACTACGAGTATGTCAAAAACGGCACTTTTCTTTATGGTTATTCAAAGTAGTCATGGTGTTGCTTCCCTCGGATAATATTTAACATAGTGTAATATTCTTTTCGTTATATTCTTTTCTAGTATGGTTACAACATAATTAAATATATCATTGAAAAGCGTGTTAAAATACTACACAATGTCGATATCTCATTTTACCAAAAATTGATATAGGTAATTCACCTCCTAGGTACAGATTTATACATAACGAATAAATGATAAAGCTGCATTTAGTGAATGCAGCAAAATTTTAGTTTGATAGATTCAATCATTTGATTGAACGACAACTTTCTATCCGGTCAAACCATATTACGTAAATATTTATCATAACTTTGAGCTAATAAGTAGATATGTGGTAGGTGTTTAAGTATATGAGAATATTATTTATATTTAGCATTTTATAATAGGTAACCATGTAACCAGTTAACTGCAGCGGCAAAAATATTTCTGTCTGATTAGAAACGCCGGATATTTTTAATCGACGTGACACTTTTTTTTCAAATTTATTGCGTCGTTAACAAAATTAAAAGATTTTTCTCTTACTATCCTACCCAATATCTATTATACATACAATATCCGCATTGAATGAAATTATATTTACGTAAGACATAAATGTATCTTAGGTTAATGTTTAATTTTTATACAGAACGGATAGTAATTAAAAAATGTTAAATTTTAAAAAGACATGAAATTCATCCAATCGCACTTTTATAAACCCTGTTTTTAGAATGAATACGTTCTTTACCACAGCAATGATCCTTCAATATTTTTCAATTGTAATAGTAGATATTCCGATTATTGCAACATGTCACGTTTTTACCGATTTACTTCTGTATCAATGACCACAAAATTGGCATATTTCCAAAGGTTTCTGCTTATTATATAATCCAAAAATATGGTAATATGCTATCTCAATAGTTGTTTTGTTTGTAATTTTCTTGTTCTTCTTTTAGCATGTCACGCCGAAGTGTATGGAAACCAAATATTGCCTACATGAATCTCTGTCTCTGGACAATCTTTTTGGACCCTTCCATGCTATGCCCGCATCCCGTACCAAATACATCATGTGGATGGTATTCAACAGCCTCCTGGGAGGAGAGAATTCGGTTGGTTTAAAAAAGGTATGCCTCGTTTAGATGCGATTCAGGCATTCTTAGCAAGTTAGTATTCAAATTCAACATGTCATAGTTTCTTTGTATGTGATGAGATGTCGCATGGTCTGTTCTCCTACCATTTGATTTTGTGTATAATATTTATGACCACACCACCAGAATTTTTCATATGTATCTATTTTCAAAGCTCAGTAAACGATTATTTTGAAACTTTGTAAAGTGCCATGATTAACTACCATGGAACAGCACTGTCGGTATTCAAGCCATAAATAGGCGGCATTTGGTTTTTGTGATGAGCACAATTGTCCCAAACATTTCGCATGTGATAAAAAGGTGGCCCCAGCAAGTCCCATTCGGATGGCGAGCTCTTTTTGCAAACTGCCATTTTCAGTGATGTGCACCTAATTTCTAAAGCTATCGATATTCTCAACGTTTTGTTCGCTGCCAATTATGGTGGAATTTAAATCGGTAAAGCCAATTTTATGCACATTCAGTTGTTGTTTAAACGAGTAATTGACATACCAGATACAAAATTCAAATATTCCATAGATAGCGTGTCAAGCAATCATATTAACTATAGTTGTAAAAATTTAAGTATTCTTTATTTATAATACATATATAAATTTAAACCAGTATCAGTTTTAAGTATAATCGATGAGCCTGTTATCTGAGTGATTTTTAGCTTTCTTTTATTCCTATATTATATGACCATTATAAGAGTGTTCTCAAAAAGATAAGTTGGAGAATGAGAATAAAAGCCTGAATTGAAATATATAGTTAAAAATTAAAGAAAATGAAGCTTTGTAAAAATTCTTCATACTTTGCGGTAAAATGCTATTATATAATATAAATGCCAGGCATATTCATTGCCTAATTGGTAATAAAATATTTTTAAATTTTCCACGTAAAATCTTCTAACGTGTTATTTAGATAAAGAGTTCTCTATTTAGTACGTATATGAAATTTAAAATGAAAAATTAGACGCGTCAAATGATAAAAATATCTGTGTGTGTGGAAGAAATATACTATCGTTGCTAAAGTTGAAATTAATCATTGGTATATTTATACTGATTAAATTTTGAATTTACTTTGATTTATTGAATTGCCGGTAATCCATTTATTTGTATGCCGAAGGCTCTTCGCTGATCATACAATGTAATTTTGACACTGAAATTTTATGTTATATTACATTGAGATAAACCAATGACATTTTGTTTGCGGCTACGAATAATTTCCATCGCACATTTCCCGCCGCGAATCTGTGACAAGGCCGTTTGGATACCTAATTGCATGAAAAAAATACAATTATAGCACAGCACACGCATATCGTGCACGTATACCATAAAATATTCTACACACATATAAATCAATCACTTGGTGAAGGGCATTTCGTTCACTTAATGGCAAAATGTTTCTAAACTTATGAATGCAAATGCACTAGGCAGTTAGTAAGACAGGTGTGCACATTGGATTAGGCAAATGCCTACCGTCGTTCAGTAACAACCATTCTTATCTGCTTAAAATTGACAGTGCTTGATAGGTGTATTAGAGAGATTGAAAAAATATCGAACAATCTCGTCGATGTACATATACTCGCTCATACGGCGAAAAGAGAGCAAATAATTGTCAAAAATGAACGTTATTTTCTTTTCACTCATATGTATTAAACCCCGTTATAGCGAACGTCATAGGACTATATAAATACTTCGTTTTACAGATATTTCGTTATATCGATCAGGAAGAAATTGTACAAAAGTTATCCTCGTGTATTATACGATAAGTAATAAAAGTGAACACGTGCTGAACATGTCATATATAAATCTTTTCTCTGCTAAAACGAGGTTTTTAGGTTTGATTGAACATTTAGTGGCTTTAGAATCTGTGTAAAGGTGCCCCTAGACGATCAATAATATCAGCAATAATATTAATCAACCGATTGCATAATATATTGCTAGGACCGCATACACGCTGTAATATAATTGCACAATAAGTAGTCTATTACTGATCCCTCTGCAGTCAATGTGGAATAGTGATGAAGCAATTTGAGTGACCATTGCTTTAGTGATGGCTTTAAAGAAGGAGAAAAGAAAGCGCAGATGGA
>JAPMAE010000251.1:3151-13590 GCA_036584705.1 Rhyacophila sp. 25_7 | reverse complement strand
GCCTTAGAGTAGAATTCGTAATATTCGAATGAAAACTCAATCGAGTTATACCGAACGAAAATTTACAAATTTTTATTATGTACAATAATTTAACATTGGACCTGGTAATTGTGCAAATAAATAATAGTTGGCGCGAAAAAAGTTATTTTGGTTATTCAAATACATGATCTAAGAGTTTGCCATATGATGTCATTAAATAGCTGGATGATTTTCTGTCGCTTCAATTTTCTCTCAAGGCCACTTCATCATGCAATTAATATTTATCGTATTAGCAAAATTCGTCACCGTTTGCTGTATAAGGAAATTAAAATTATTGCATTCTCCTCAAGACCACTGTTCAAATTAGTCGGATGATATTTGTTTGGCTAAAGTAATCATACGAGCTATCAATTAACAAGCCCACATCAATTACAAGTGATACTCAAAAAAGATATTAAGTAAATACATGTTTTAATACTAAAATTTCAATTTGATAGTATATTTGTAAAGAATATTTTTTACACATGTGTTGTACTCGTAATGATACTGAAAATCTACATACGTGTACATTATTGTATTTAAAATAAAACATTATTGAAAAATACTTTTTACAGGTGATCACTTTCGATTAATTTTAAATAATTTTGAAATTATATGCTAAAAAATATTTATCTTTTGTTAATTTCATTACGACTATATATCATATTTTCGTCCATTTGTGTTTTGTTCAAGAAATATAGTAAGACGCTTTTAGTATACATAAATTCTAAAGATTGTTATTTCAAAACACTCGATGACTTATTAACCACTTGACAGTTTTGCCCGAATTTGACTCGGGCACGAAGTTTGTTCGTATACTGATGACCCAAAGCCTCATTCGGAGAAATCTTCTTTTGACTCGTTGGTAGGTTTTTTTTCCGATGGCATATATTCGTTTACAGAATGTAGTTCTTCATAGTTTGTCGTCGTGTGTACTCTAGCATATTTTAACAATTTTTGGACATCCTTTCTCATCAAAATCCGATTAAGTAACGAAACGAGTTAACTCTCACAATTTAAAAAGTAGTTTCCAAGACAAATTTGAATATTTTGCATGATTTTAAATATGAAAACACAGGGATATTACGATATTCTGATCATTAAAAACAAAGTCATGACAAAAAACATATTAAAAGAAATATTAAGGTTTTATTTTTGCTTAAAAAATCACAGCTTGCCGGGTTGTGATGATGTCTGGCACAGAGAAGGTTAAGTGGGAATCACATAAAATCACATTGACACGAAACCGTGAAGATCGATATATTATTTCACGTTATAAAAAAATGTATAAAATATTCGTCGATGTGTTTAATATCGTATTATTATAGTTACGATATAGTGTTTATAATATATTGACAGTTTAAACAATAAATCAAACACATCGTATTGAGCGCATAATTTGTTAACATATAAATTTATCAAATAAAAATAAACCGACTTTTTTCTGTACAACAATCTGAAATTTTGAGTTTATGGTTTGTTATATATGATAGTAATAAGTTGTGTGAATGACAGCTGGTATATTTTCGTTCGTTAAAAGGACGTAAAGAAAATAAATGTATGAAATTATAAAATATTTTTTAGGACCTGAATTATATGTCCATGATAAACAATTTTCAATAGAATTCTATTGTAAAATGGTTGAATAATTGTATTGGTTTCATACGTGTCGTTAGCTATATCAGTTTTCATATATTGGCTCGGATCACGCAATTACAGTTGTATTATAATATTATGATGTTCATGAACTATTTCAATTTTTATTTTCATTTGTTTGGAAAGAATATACTCGTTCTTAAAACTCGCAGGGTTTGTAATTAATTTAACAGAAGGAGGTCTCCATATACTGTAATTCACAAACGTGAAAGTTCATATAAAATATGTACTTCGTTAAGTTAAATATGATTAATTAATAATTAAGTTAAAAACGCATTGGGCATAGGACATCCATATTTCAAGCCGGAGCTTATTTCTCAACACTGATTACAAACACGGCAAAAGGTGACATCTCATTTCCAAGGCGAAAATAATCCGCAAATTACCGTGCATTCTGACTTTTTGAAATTTGCGTGAGCTTTTTTTTTAAAAATATTTTAACATTATTGAAACAACCACAAATAGGAATGTTGTTAAGATTCAGAATTAATGCTTGATAATAAATATTTAGTTCCAGTAAAACTGTGTGTTTTTTTAAAAAATTGAATACAAAAAAGTTGTGATATTTCTTCTTTGTTATTTCATATGTCTCCCCTTAGCTACAGCATATGGACAACACTTGTAGTCTCTGTATATCTATATCGCTAAGTATTTTTTGTGTGTCCTTCTATGCCATGGTCGCCATTCCGTAACTCCACATAATAGACCATGTGGATAAAACGTCAAAAGAATAGGCTGTAGTGATTGAACTTTCAAGGAAATCCGAATCCTAAGTCTTGCCTTCAGTTACGGTAAGGGTTAAACACAGTGGCGTAGCTGCCATGTTATTCATGGCTTTCAGAGTATCCTATATATATACTGAAAAATTGTAAAAAGAAAAATTTTTGCAATGTTAGTCACAAAAATCTATGTATTTTAATATTTCAAACAATTCTCCAGTAAAAAGTCCAATGTGACATAAGATAGTTCTGCATTACAGTAACGATATATAACTAATATTCACTGTCCAACTATAGTAATAAAAACGAGTCATACGCTGATGCCTCAATTTATTGGCGTCTTGAGCCAATGACTTATGAATCATGTCTCGGATTCGAAATGTTTTATTATGTTTATAGTTTTATATAAATGACAGTAAGTTCTAACACATATGGATATTTCATGACCAGTATAGACACCATGCATGTATAACAGTGATGAAAATTACGTATCACACATGGTCTTTAATTTCATAGCCAACACATACGGATAATTATTTCATCACATTTTTTAAAAAAACATGTAAGCCTGCGTAAATTTTGCACGAGGGCCCAGAATTTCTAGCTACGCCACTGATTAAATACTGGAGTCGTTTCAAATGTGAAGATTTTTTGGGCTTCCATAAGTACTCGGTGTTTTCACGTATCTCAAGCTCCAAATTTTACATCCATACAGAATTATGTTTCACAGTTTCTACTCGGTACTATTTTATTTTAATTTAATTTCGATTTGTATTATTAAGATTTTTTTAAATCGTATACTATCCTTAAATTCAATCTGATGTGAAGACATTTAGTTATAGTTATGATAATAACGCACACCATTATCATTGGAAGGAAAATCAATATTTTGATTCAAAGTTTTATTAAATGGAGTCTAATAGCATACTTCAATAATTAGCTCAACTCTCTTTCATACTAGAAATGATGAAAACTTGCTCACGTATACGTATGTGTAGCTCGTACATCCATAAAGGTTTTAATTGATGTTGCATTAAGCGGGGGAAGGCGCCGACAAGACGCCCTACTGATTACTGACGAATAAATGACGCCTCACAAGAAAGAATCAAGCCTGTCGAGATTATCTTTTAACGTCAAAAAGGAGGCACCATGTATAAGACGCAAAAATTTCCCAGATTAGATATAACTAACATGTTTCGTCCGTATGGTGTCAGTATTGAGCATTGCTCAGAACCAAACTGAGGTTGTACGCATGGAAAAGAAATTGATTCCCATAGTTTGTTACATAGGGGTTGTCCATAAACCACGCAACGCTCTTGAGGGAAGGGAGGGGCGACCACCAACATCTACATGGCGTTACAAGGGGGAGGGCGGGTTAATTTTTATTATTACGTAACACTTTTCCCTCTCAAAAGTGGATAGGAGGTGATTATGAATTGAATTCCTATTTACACTTTTCTATACCAAACATAATATCACAACCTACTAAACTGTGAATTCTTTAATTACTGAAGAAAAAATGTTACGTGGTTTGTGGACAACCCATATTTGTATGTTAAAAAAAATGATTCCGGGAACTTTATGTAAAAAAATGTACAATTTATCAACAAATCGATTTCTTTCTAAATTACGAATATGGCTGCTATGAACCATGTGTTTTAGTTTCATTTTCCAGTCTTTCGTAATCTGTTTATTCATAAAAAAAAAAAACATTATTAATAGGGTCAGGTGAAAATATACTAAAAACTATAAATGTGTGACTAGTTATATCAATGACGAAAGTCAGTAATGACATACATTTACAAGTTTACTCAAGTAATAACAAACGCGGATCACACATAAAAACATCTCGAATAAATAGTTAAAAACTGTGTCGAGTCAATTAAAAAGGTCAGATTATGCAAAGCACAAACAAAATAAGTATAAACTAAATATCCGCCCAGTGAACATCGATCGCAATTTCTAAAATATTGTGTATAGGTTTATAAAGGATTTCGTATTTCATGTTATCACTAATGGAATCAAAGCAATAGTTTTCTTACAAAACAATATAATACTTTCAGATGACATAACTATTATTTAGTATATTAAATACAGATTATATCGCTCAGGTGATGCAAAAGAACAACATGTGCGAAAATCGCGATTTTCAGTTAAAAACGTAGAAATATTCGTGAATTAATGTATTTTGTTGTGTAAAAAGATCACATCTGCTATTCTATTTATCGAATTTCGCTGTTATTGTTATATGTTTCTTTGCAATTATAACAAATTTTAATATGATTTGAATGTAAAACGGTTATTTTACTCTTGCATGGCTAGATAAAACGTGACATTTGATACTGATTACAGAACAAAACATTGGTATATTGCAGTTGCTTTTTGATTTTTGAGAAATATTTTTAAAATCGTCAAAACTTCAAACGCCGTTTTCTCAAAATATAAGAAACGCAGTTACGTTTGTTTTATAGCGATATTATTATGGCTAATTGTAATTATACACGATTCTATAAAAATAGTCTGTATATTTTTGTACGTCATTAATACGCGTATAAATTGGATTTAAACCAAGACTGTGGAGTCAGAGTCGGAGTCGGTGGAGTCGTGGCATTTTAGGTGGAGTCGGAAAAAATCGACCGACTTCGACTCCAACGCTTTTTTATTTTCTTTAATGAATAACATTATGGCATGTGTCACATATCAAAGAATTTATATGATTCAGAAATATGGGACTATATATGTTGGACAGTTTCTTAGAGCCAACGTTATTTATATCTCGTTTATTTATCTAATGTTTTTTTTCTTGTTACGTCTTCAGTCATAGTTCGGCGGTTGGGTTTACGTATTCTATCATAAAATAATATTATATGACTTATGTGAGTAATATTATAGATGTAACGAATTATAAAATAAAAATCGGAGTTGGTAAATTGAATAAAGTCGGAGTCGGTAAATTTTGAACTGACTCCACAGCCGTGATTTAAATGCAAAAAATTATATTTGTAAAATGTGCAAAAATATAATTCAGTAAAATAAACACTTCATATGTTTGGACAAACTTCGACATAACTCAGAGAAACACAAATCAAATATAGACAAAATAATGTGTGTATCCAGAAAGCAAAGATTGCGATGAGAATTCACTGAACACCTGATTTCAATTTGATTTTGTAGACAACTGTGTAATTCGATTTGATTGTTTTTTTATTTCGCAAATTGCATTTCGTGAGACAATTTATGAGATGGACTTACGCTTAAGAGAGAGCGTTGAGGGTAAACATTAAATAAACTTGCGCAATCGATGTTCAGGAGTTTTATATAAAAGCAAAAAATAAGACAGAATCCCAAGCATACTTACCATAATAAATAGACAAATCGGCGATGCCAACATATTTTTGTCAAACAAGATACAATGAAAAAAGATAAAATGAGAAGAAGTGCGTTCTTGAATGCGTGCATGCGTAAGTGAATGCGTTTTTGAATGCGTAAATGCGTGAGTCCGTAAGTACGTGAGTTCGTAAGTGCGAGCGCAAGTGCGTGCATTTTTGAATGTGTGAGTGCGTAAGTGCGTGCGTGAGTACGTGCGCAAGTGTGTGTGCAAGTGCGTGAGTACGGGCGTGAGTGCATAAGTGCGTGAGTTCGTGTGTGAGTGCATAAGTGCGTGAGTACGTTTTTGGAATGCGCGAGTTTGTATGTGAGTGCGTAAGTGCGTGTGTGCGTGAATGCGTCAGTACGAGCGATTTTGAATGCTTTCGTGCGCAAGTGCGTGAGTTTGTGCGTGAGTTTGTGCGTGAGCGTGAGTGTGAGTGTATGCGTTTTTAAATGCGCGAGTTGTGCGTGAGTGTGTAAGTGCGTTAGTGCGTGCGTTTTTAAATGCGTGAATTTGTGCATGAGTGCGTAAGTGAGTGAGTGAGTGCTTACAAATATATCAATACTAAGTGTGGTATCAACATTGAGATTCAATGAATAAAAAGATTTACAATTAAGATTTAAAACAATTTTTATGAACATAAATCAAATGATATTTAAAACACTAAGATTTGGGCCAAGAAATTACTTTAAGACTTGAAATAGAAGCTTGTACGTTGTTCAGAAGATAACAAATATGTGAGTTTTTTGTTCGTTCACGAAACTGTAATTTTGAGTAAGATAAAAAAAAGAATGTTGAGACTCCCTGGCGCCAATGATAACATAACGCGATAACTATGAACGGTGTCATGGCGGAACAAAAAAAATCTCAATCATAGGAAACTGTCAAAAGTTAATGTGTGGCGGGTAACGATAGAGACGGAAGAGTGAAACACAGACGAAAGAAAAGAAAACAAACACAATCAGAGTGGCCCTGATTGTATCGCAAGAAGGCATTATATAAATGGATTTATAAAATGAAGAAATTTCTGTTTCTAATATTGAGGTTATTGTCGTAGAGGCGGATTAAATTTTAATATGTAGTAATAATTGAAAGCATTAATAAAAATAATCTATTCCCAAATAGATTGATTGAATGTGTTATATGATATATTTTATTATTTAAATACAATCGTTTCAATATTGGGCATTACAGTGATGAAATATAAAAATTAAATGATACATATTATCGATTTAACTATTTTAGTAAAAAGATTGGGTCAGCAAAATCATCAAAAATGCAAGAGTGTCATCATGAAATACTTATATTAACGTACAACCTCAACTTGTTATGTACAAGGGTGGCGGGATAAAAGAGGCACGGAGGGCTTCTTGTTAATACTGACTTAGACAGACGGCCCTTTTTAAAAAAAAAAAAATAATATTCTTATAACAAATCATTACTTAACTTCAATTTAAGCTGTAGATTGATTTAAAAGAATTATGAAAAATAAGATTTCGTTTCCTTTTAAAATTACTTTTAAATTAGACTTATTTCGGGTACACAATAAAAGAGACCCTGTCGTTTTTTTTGTCTCGAATCGACTATACTCGACGCCAATATTTGATATACGAGTATTTGATAACGATGCTTTTAAAAATGTCCTTCATACTTACACGCGTGCACATTTGTACTCTTTATCTTAATTATGCACGGTTTATCGGACAACAGTATATTTGTATGCTATCGTTTACTAACTAGAACTTCTATTTCAACCCAGTGTTATAACATTTGCTATAAGCGACTGTGTTTTATGTATTGCGTACAATTATATAAGAAAAAAAAATCCTATTCTCCGAAACACTGCGGACAAATGACATTAAGCATTTGATTAGTGAGTTAATTCTTTCGCAGCTAATTTTGCACATCGCATTTTTTTTCAATTTAATCCAAATTGGTTCTTGAGTGCTTGTAGACTTATCAAGTGCGTCAGCTACCATTTCATTTTCAAAAGAACACAGATATTTGAAAGAATTTGAAAGCATGAGACTGATTTATCTGACATTTACGTGTTTCTATGAACAGCGCAATCTTTTGTTTATTTAGAATACTAATAATGATTCTAGGATGAAGGGATTCTTCAATGCTGCTTCAACTTTTTTTATTAACCATTTTTTTTTCCTTTCCTAAAAATATATACAATATAATTATTATAGCTTCTACATATCATTGATAGCTTTATATAGTATTTTTATATATATTTAAAAATAACATTTTATTTGAAAATAAAATAATGGCTTTGAAAATAAAGCGATAAGGCATCAGGGCGCACATGTACTCTACGTCTATACTAATCAAAATTAACCACTTGATCGCCAGACGCCCACCGGTGGGCGCTTTGGGTTGTCATTGAGACGCCAATAGCCTTAAGATAGAGCGAGCTGCTTGTTAACGTATCAACAGCACACTCCTACCTAGTTATGTCTGAAACAGTGATGAGCTTGGGTCCTCATTTTTATATTAATTTTTGACAAATAAAACTCGTCGTATGGCGTATAATTCAAGAGACTTGTTTTTTGAATATCATTAAAGAAATGTCTCGTAGGTAATTGTATTTACAATTCACACATACTCGAAGTAAGTTGCAGTTCCAATAGGAGTTTAAAATCATCGCTCCACTTCCTTCCGATGCGGGCAATATCGTCGACTCTGGCTAGAGATATAAGCCATCTCAGTCACTCTACCTTCCTGTCGGACCTCCCTGCCGGTTAACTTTCAGCATGTCCAACTTCAAATTGGCATTCCAGCCAAACGGAGTCATTTGCAACATTTTATCGAAGCATTATTAAATACATATTCAACATCGACTCATTTCACAAGTATAATGAATCATTATAGTTCATTGGTTGTGTAATTAAGTCTAAGGGAGTCCGAAAATCAAATGGCTATTAAGAGATTGGAGGACATAATTGAATACCTTTCAAGGCGATATTAAATAATCAAGAACCATTCAAGGGTTTAAAGTCAAACAACGCTATCTAAAAAAGTGCAACTTTACAGGAGAGCCAAAAAACATTTTTTTTTATTTTCTTAGAACTCAACAAATGAGATGTTTATTTAAAACCTAATGTTCAAATGTTATAATTTCTTGTTTGATATTTTGATTTTTCTTGTGACAAGAACGCTAATAGATTTATTTCATTTCGCCAAAATTTGCAATCCCTACAAATACATGTTTTATTACCCTATGTTCACTTATCTAGCGGGATTCACGGACGGGAAAATGTAGAATAATTATAGTGGCAATCAATGTGCAAAAGCTTCGCTTGGAGTAAATATAAGTCCAAGCACATGCGACGAAAGCTCTCTCGAGCGCTACGAGTATATTATTCATGTGTATAGTACGTCCCAGCGGTGTTCGCAAAATTACAACTCGTATAGCAAATCGAGATCGCGACAAAACGACAACAAATGAGAGTGCATACATAAAGAGCAGATGCAATATTCGGCAAGGTGCAACGAGCGTGACACCCGCAGACTATATGTATTACGAATTTGCTAGATGAGTCTATGGTAAGTACAGACTCTTAGTGTTGTTATGAGAAAATGTAATAATATTGGATATCACAGAGATTATAGATATATAGTGTCCCGATAAAAATGCCAGATTTCAATTTGAGGTACAATTTCAACACAAGGCTACGTAAATAAGCAAAATTCCCAAGTCTGGGGTACAGAAAACCAAAAAAATATTAATTAACGCAATCACTACGCGATTCTGTTTAATGCGGTTTGGGCTGGCGAAGTCATTGGAACGTACTGTGTTGAAAACGAGTCTGTGAATGCGCTTATGTACATTGAATTGTTTGCTATATAGTACAACGATAAATATTACTCGTAGCCAAAACTGATTGATTTAAATCTTAATAAGACATGTAAATCCAGAAGGATAACACAACATGTCAAACTGCGCGTGTAGCCGTTGAATTGTAGGAAAAAAGAATTCCAGATTCAATTTCTGCATCAAAAGAGCAAGAATTCACCGCATTTATCTAACATTTTGGTCCATAGACGCATTTGAAAAACATTTTTACTTTATAATGAACGACAATTATAAAATATAATACGTTTTCGAATAATGTATTGAATGAAAAAAACTAAATCTGCCACTCTTATTGCGACACTTATACAATCGGAAGAATTGGAATAAATGCTTAAGTATTATTTTAACTTCAAGGCCCACACAAAGTGGAGGCTACCTAAGCATTTTTTCATATTTTACCTACCGGGTTTAGAGGAAAAAACATAATAACACAAGAATAAAACGATTATTACCGTATTACATGATTATAAGACGCAGGTATTTCCCTGTTTTAGAGTCTCTGTATTCATAGTACGTCTTATACTTGATGGTTTCTTACCAATATATAAGTGGCTGACAGCAAGCTGCGCATATTTAACCAAGTTCTGGCGAGCAAGCGGCGAGGGCGAACTAGCGGTCGCAGCTACACTCTTGGGATACAGTCATCGCTCAGTGACGAGATAACGCGATATTTTTTTAATAAAACTCTGCTCCTGGCTGTTACTTAAAATTCTCTCAAAAATAGTTGGCTTTTTAATACTGTCTTACAAAATTAAGGATGCATCTTATAATCGATGTAATACGGTAATCATAACAATGAGACTACAATCCGTTC
>JAPMAE010000249.1:7401-17719 GCA_036584705.1 Rhyacophila sp. 25_7 | reverse complement strand
AATCATTCGATTACTTTTGTGTTAATATTCAAATTTGAGTACAAAATAGAGTAAATATTTTTAATAAATACTGCAGAAAAACTAAAAAGTATTATGTTTAATTAATTTAAAGGTAAAAAAACATCCGTAAAAAAATATATATTTTAAAATATAAGGCAATTATCGTTAAATTATTTTACTTATTGTAATTTCTTGGTGAAAAGTCATTATATTAAAATAATTTAATGAAAGCACTGTTTTTATAATTAGTTAAAATAATGTATTAAAAAAAATCACAACCAATTGTATATATTAAAACTTTTATATTGTTTTAAATATAATAATAGATAAATCAATCACGATTTTTAGACATATATTTTGTGGATCTAAATATAAATTTATTTCGATGTATATATTACATTAAAGACAGCAAAAAAGTATATATTGTCATTGAGTTGGATAAAATTTTGAATTTATATATATATTATTTAATTATGAATACTCATTATTAATATTTTGTATGAGAGTTAATGACTACCTCTGCACTCTACGCTTCTACGCTTGGCGCAGGGGTAATACGAGGTGCGGGGCACTGTAGAGGCCACCGCGCATATTGCCTGAGCTCGCTTCTTGCCCCGAAATTCGTTACGAGACGAGCTACGCCCACTCCAGCGTATAAATAATAATCTTTTAAATTTATCTATTTAATTATACAGCGGGGCGGCGCGCGGGGTACGGCACGCCCGAGAGGGAAGCGGCGAGGCGAGTACTCCAACAACAAAAGAGATAGATGTACCCAGAGAGCGTCGTGAGATAAATTTGCATTTTTTAATTATTTTTACCGGAGCGGGAGGCGTCATTTGAATATTCATACATGGAGGGCGGAGGAAATGGGGCAGAAGAGCGAAGAGGAAACAATCCTGAACGGAACTTCTCGACCCGGTACTTTATAT
Source organism: Rhyacophila sp. 25_7 (assembly GCA_036584705.1). Lineage (NCBI taxonomy): Eukaryota > Metazoa > Arthropoda > Insecta > Trichoptera > Rhyacophilidae > Rhyacophila > Rhyacophila sp. 25_7. The sequence goes on along the minus strand of JAPMAE010000249.1, from coordinate 16,787 downwards.
CAGATCAATTTGTATCCTCCAATGACCTTACTTTTTTGGTCATTGTCTGTTCTAACTGTCTATTAAGTGATGGATATATCGATACAAACTAAATTACTTGACTATATTACTATTTTAGATATAACGTATGTTATAAAATTAACTATTTCAATAAATTGGTAATATTTACTTGCAAGAACCTAGATACCTCTTGTTACTATGCTACGAGTATTATTTTTGTTTTTCTACTTATTCAAGTTTTCAAGCAAAACTAAATCATTCAAAAAAACTGAAAAAATACCTGTATACATTAAAAATATTTAAAATTGTAATATTTTAATAATTTCATTATTTAGAAATATGAACCAAAGAAATTGATTGAATCCATTAAAATCGATCAAATTACTCGACTTGGAAATGGAAACATACATTGGCTACTATATAAACCAAATATTTTAAAATAATAAGTTTAGTAAAGCTTCTTATCTAAATTTAAAAGTTAAAAATAAATCCAGCTTAAATATTAACGATGGAAGGGGAATCGCAGAAGGCTAACTTACGGCGGAAGGCGTCTAACGCAATCCTCCACAACTGATAAGAGGCAGCATTACTTTTATCTCAAACAAGACCATAATAGTCCCGCACGCAAGGTCTTTCGTATTTTATTTCTTAAATTTCTATGGTAGTTTTTACTTATTTGTAACATAAATAGCTTGGCCTTTGAGATAACGATTCTAGCTACTGGTTTCAGGTTTTAAATTTTACCATGCGTTGACATAATACCACAAAAATTAAATTTTCTAAAAACTATATTAATATATTACTCAGTATTATATCTATATACCGTGGGTATTTTATATGCATACTCGATATAAAAAAAGTTCACATTGAGAGCGTAGAAAAAATAAAAAAACTGTGTTATTATTTGTCCACGAAATGTTATGTATGGATGACATACTCATACACACACACGCACAGAGAGATATATGATAATAAAATTGCATCGATACTAAATAGTTATTTTTTATATATTGACTTGAAAAGAATGAAAAGAAAATTACATTTTTTTTTTAAATTTAAAATTAACTAAAACCGACATTCATTTGCATGAAATATTTATGTAGAAGTATCGGTTTTAATTATATTATATAAAGCGATATGTGATTTTAAATTTAAGCTTCGTAAGTTTTTTCTCGTATAGGTTAAACAGGTTGCAGTATTATTTTTTCAATCGCCAATAGAAACATATCTTATTGAATAAATATGTAATTATCTATGAAATTCAGTTGATTATCAACATCCGATCCAAATGAGTAATTAAATTAAACCGTGAGGTCTGTAACGATTCAATCTATGTTTAATGTGTCTAAATATCAAATTAATATTAGTATTTTGTAATAATACACATCAATCATCCTTAAAGAGCGTTCACGAGAGTAACCAAATCGGTTCAAATGATTTCACCTCTATGATACGCTAGTACTAGCAGTGCATGTCAGTAATTTTGAAATTTATTAAATCGCAAATTTTGTCTTGCATCACATTTAAAGTTTAATTTGAATATTTAATTATTAATATCTACATACAAACGAGTTTTTTAAAAAACAAAAGATAAACGCTTTATAACATTGAAACATTAGTTGTAGAAATATAAAACAATACATATCAAAACAAATTAGACTTCAAAATGTTTAATATGCTATAAAAATGTACTAAAGACCTAAAAAATGATTTGACTTCAAATAAATTAAATTTTATTTGTTTTTAATATTAAAATAAACACTGAAGAGTGATATATTATATAACATATCAATGTTAATTTAAAACATGTTTTGCAATAATTAAAAATAAAAACTTTGCAATTTGAGAAGTAAAATACAATAGTAAATAAAATATAAAGAGTGTGGTTAAAAAAATCATCTGTATTTTATAAACAAAAAAGGTTAAACAAATAATACGACCATAAAAACTTCACATACTGTGGATAAACTTCTATAAAACATTTTGCAAAGTTTGTTTTTTCTGCTTTAAAACAAAGTATGCGGATCTTAACAATGTGAAAATGTTCTAATAGTTTTTTACAAGTAATAGTTATAAATCATTTGCCTCAAAATGTGTTCATGTTCTTATTTTGAATTCAAGTGAAAACGTTTGTTATTTTTTGATAAATAATTGATCTAAACTTTAAATCTATGGATTCGCAAACAGCCGTTCTCTTTGCCGACTTTTAGAGATATAATTTAATTAATTGACCAAAATATCTAAGACAAAATGGAAGTCAATAAATGAATAGAAATATCGTTTACTACGTAATTATTTCATTTTGAAATTCACGATGAACACATTGAAAATAATAATATTGACAACACGCATACAAATTCCCACATATTTTCCCGTTTTAAATTTGCTGTTTTTTTAATTTTACACAAAAAATAAATTAAACATCGACTTAAGCTATAAAGTTTTTTAAGTCAATTTGTATTTATGTAGGCATAGTAAGTTTGTAAATTTTATTATCAGAAATAATAGTTCCGTTTTCTTCAAATCTTTTGAGAATAAAATATTCTTTCATACTATGTTACTTTAAAATGAGTACTAAGTATTCCTGTTGCTACACTCATGCAAAAATATCGACCCTACAATGTGTTTTTATAATAAAACCAAACCTATGATCACCATTTGATTGGTTTGCGCTGCACGGCCGGGCTTCGCTCCCGCCACAGCTTGGAATTCTTTATTATTTACTCTCACCTGATGTTGCCACCGAGCTATTTTAATGGATCTCATTACAACGCAGCAAAAGTGTGCTTAAGTGCATGGCTGCTATTTCTCACAGTTAATATCACCACACAAAAGTAAATTTAAAGACGATTTATAAATTTTAGTAACGTATTAACTCAGTATAGCACGATATTTTGGTAGAGTGACGATATAGCATAAAAATAATCATATATCAACACTCTATACCTTTGTTATACTTTAGCTTTCGTTACGAAAACATATGTTTTTGAACAGATACATGCATTTATATTTAAATTCGTGCAAAGAATATTAAAAAAAATATTATAAAATAACTATGCAATAACTAAGTAATAAAAAAATGACTGATTTCAAAACCAACTGGAAATCTTTCACATTTATATATTATATAATATTCACGGCATAGTATTCCATAAAAATAAGTACTTAGAAACTTTATAAGGTAACTTTAAAGTTTGAAGACAAAATTTATGTTCATAATATTACAATGTGGTCATATACTCGTACATGCATGGCATATAAAGTCTTAGAATTCAATAACTAGTCGAATTTGTCTAATATCCTTAAACTAAGTCAAATTACTCAGAATGTTGGCGATATGTTGGTTTAATGTATTTGCCTTACTTTTTCAAGTCAGTATACCCTTTTTGTATATATAAAAAAATATCTCATGTAATATATGATAACGAGAAGAAGATTATAAGAAATTAGATTACTTAATAAAATTTGGTGGCAAAATAAAAATTTAATATAAGTTAAGATAGGGATATGTAACTGTGCTAATCAACATATTTTTTTGTGGAAAATACGACTGACATCTACAAGAAGTGTGTATGATAAATATATTTTAAACGTAATTCACATTTGTTGGTATCTTAAGAAGTAAGAAGATTAATTATATCTATTATCGTAAATAAGTTTTTAAATTTCCAAGAAAAATTAAGTAAATATATAGTTTATTACCAATGAAACTTACGCACTATTATGCACATAACTAGATTGAATAATTTGTTAATTAATAGTATTTTTTAACAATATTTTAATATTATATTAGAGTAAGTGTCGATTTAGAGTTTTTAGAAAAAAAATTACAGTTAAAAGAACTATAAACCAGATTGTGTTGTCATAAAGCTTTAAGAATATAATACTAATTAAAACCAGTCAAAAAAAAATATAATATTTATTTGAAATACTCTGCGTATCTCAAATACAATGTGATATAATGAAAGCCTGATGCTGAAACTTAACTGAATCGTAACTGAAACATGTCGATTGTTCTTTATGTATACCATGGCAGTATTGCACAGTGAGGTAAACGTGATTATTTAATGTCGATTTAAGATGCTTAATGTGCTGTCTGGAAGTAATTTCAAATTCAATAAACCCTAGATAAGATTGCAAAATAAAATATGTTATATACCGACGAGATAATAGAATGATGATTTATTTTCAATGATAAAATGATTGGATGTTTTATAAGTCAATGTTTATGGGGTCTGTAACTATGTATTTTTGTTTACAACAATGAAGACTTTTAATTTGTTTGAATATGAGATATTTATCTAAAATATATTTAATGTGAATGTTTTGAACAAAATATGCAAAATATTTATTGTGTATCGAAAAAATAATAATAAAGTAAAATTAGTACTTGATAATTTTAAAAATTTATGGCGTAATAAAAAACGTTCGGGATTTTTTTATTCATATATTGATCATATTATATTTATACATATCTCGATTTTATAATTAAACAATTACACTGTAATCAATAAACATTAAAAAAATAGTTAAGTGAGATTTTCAAAAAAAAAAATAATGGTACATTTTTTTTTTTGCTTTTTATTTATTTACACATTTCTGTTAACTGAAATCCTTAAACATGTGTAAATATTTCATGAAATACTCCACTAGAATTGGTAATCTACAAATCAGACATAGAAGAGCTATCAATTGATTTATGACAGCTTCTTAACATTAATAAAATATATTATATTACAAAAATAAATATAATATTTTTTTTTACTTTCAAAGATTATTTAACACCATAAATTCTTTATTTAGGTATTATCAATGTATTTAGTTAAAATTCATCAAGATTGTTTGTTAAATTTTAAGTAAAATAATACCTAATATTAATTCTAATTGGACATGATAAAAAATATAACATATTTTCCTTGAGCCATCAGAGATTTGATTTCTAGGAAGAAATTTGAAACTTCAATCGATGGATCGCGTCAACATTACAACGTTTGGCATTCCAGTCTACCGAACGTATTATCGTGAACATCCCATAGAGATGGGTAGAATTTAGTTTTATTGGTACTGTTGTAAGTTTTATATTAATGTTTAATTAAAATAATTTAATACCACACTGGCTTATTATACTTTAAATAGTGTATTTAACTGATAATGGCTTTAAAAAATAAATTGGGTTTTTGTCGTGGTTTAAATAATAACATACATTTACAAGTTCATAAATATATTTAGTTTTTGGAAAGTTTTTGTGAAATTGTACTGTGGATTTATTAAATATAAGTCATTTAAACTACATTAAATAAAACTAAATTTTTAAAAAAGGCAATATTTTTTAGTTATTTGAATAATTTTCATGAATACGAGTAAATATATCATATAAAAGAAGTGTAAATACTAAAATACATTCAAAGTTTTATTACCAGTGTGTTACTACTGAGTGGACTAATTTAATTGAAAAGTTTAATCCTCCAACGCTAGACAATATTACAGTCACCTCTTGCAGTAGATTAGGGCAGTACATTTTTTATTACATAGAGTGTCTTCAGCCGCCTGGGAACACAGAGCAGCGAAGAGGTTCTAACGACGTCGGCACCCGGCCGCGTGAAATAATACCTAATAAGCGGAGAGCAGGTAATAATGTCAAAAGGCCAGGCGGGCCGGGAGTGCAGGAATGAATGCGCGTAAGAAAATTTACGCTCTCTATTCTGAAGCTGCAAACGAACATCTAGACGCAAACATAGTTGCCTGATTCTTTTAAATCAACCATTCTGTATTATTTATTACTTTTATACAATACAAATTTTTATTTGCGTATAATTGTGCCGTATATTATTAAAATTTGTACAAATCAGGCTTCAAAATAGATAGATTTTTTTAAGCTCGTACCAGTTATGGCCGCATAAATTGGACAGAAGTTCTAAATAAATCAAATACTCGTATATATCTTTGTATCTGCAAGTTAATTTCTCCATATTTTTCTGTAGCTTTGCATGAATAAATTATTCTTATAATTGATAATGTTAAATTAAGGTTTAATCTGTATTTTTGTAAATCATGCAAAATATAATTGTAACATTTTCTATTGTAAATAATATACAACCGTTATGTATGTACATTTTCTTATATAAAGATACAGTAATATCAAATTTCTACTTCAAAAACGTTGACTAATTTGCTAGTAGTGACATAAACATGGAAACATTAACATGACTATCTTTGAATAAATTGTCTTTAACCATCAAAAATATCCATCTAAGTAAATGTGAGTTTAGTCCGATGATGTTATATAAACTCTTAAATTAAAATATATGCTCATCTAATAAACTTTCTCGTTTATATATATAGTTTTCTTGTTTATATCTATTATTTTTATTGATTAAAAATACAATATCTCGACGGTATATAATATTTTTACTTTTTTGCATGCATTTTGAATGCATAATATTTTACCATGTTAAAAATTGTTAAATCACTTGTGAAATTTAAAATATTTAGAAAAATATGTAAAATGTTGGTATATATATACTAGTATATCATGAATAAATCATTCAAAAAAGGGCTCTTAAGTTAATAAATAAATTTATACAGCGCAAATCATAGATGAACTAATAACAACATAGTTTAACAGCCTTTTTCATAAATACATTTTTCATAAATTAATCGTCACTTTATACAAAAAATACATTACAGATAGAATTTATATTGATTTTTTAAATGTATAATATTTTTTAAAAAAATGTTTAAACTTTAAAAAAGCTACCATTTAAAAAAATGTCAATTTAACATTAAGGATTTATAGTGATTAAAGTATTTATAGAATCATCATTATTACAATTAATTTTCTCTACTATCAATCCGTAGTGGAAAACCATTATAATAAAATAATAGCATATTTATTATATATTGCTCAGTTTAAAATATTGTAACAAACAAAACCGATCTGAAATTAAAAAAAAAAATTAAATACTGTGCTATTATTTCAATCATTATTACTTTGGAAAGTATTATCCAATATCTCTTGGATATGTAGTCACCCACAGCAAGTTCACCAGTTCTATTAAAAATATCTAATATCAATGAAAACTAGTCAACGCTAAGAACTTATAAATCTATTTTAAATAGATTGTCTTAGACGAAACAAGTTGAATATTGAAACAATGAGTATTGACCTAAAAATGAATTGTTTGTAGCTCGGATATGGACCATCGTACACTTTCAATTTCAAAGCCTCGTATAGAATTTACTTGCACAACTGAACGGGTTAACGACGTCGTTATATTGTTATGGTCAAAAAGAGCTCGTGAAAGAGGAGTACAAGGCAGCCCTCAAGGAATAGAAGCAGATACTAGACATGCCAGCGGCACGGCGCAACACGATAATAAGACGCGAATCCTCCCGACAATATTGTCGCATTAAGCAACTGGTCTAGAATAGAAGCCCAATATGGATATACACCGCAGGATACGGTGATGTGTAAATAAGACTTTACTTTACATTGGTCTAATCATCATTAGTATTTAACCATTGTTGCATCTAAGTTTTTAAACACTTATATTTTTGATTATTAACAAACCTTATTTAAAGGATATCTTTCTTTCATGTCAATATATCGTTTTTGTATAAAATACATAGTAACGTAAAAAATATTGTAATTTATATAAAATAAATTGTATTTTTTCAAATATTTCAACATTATAATATATTTTTTAAATCAGGATTGATATTGTCTATTTGGATAAATTCTATTTATTATATGTAAACATCGATTACTATATATAATATATTGTCACAAATCTCCGCAATATAAATATTAAAATAACAGACTTTTACGAGAAATAATACGTATCTCAATTAAGTGTGTTGTTTTTTTTGTTTCCACAATATATAATCACATACACATGACAGACCTCTTATTTTACTGTGTACAATATTTGAGCTCAAAATCTACATATCCATATATCTATGTGGTGTTTAATGAAGCTCTACAAGCGATGGTTAACCGATTAAGTGCCAGAAGCGAGTTAAGTTGCATGACTTAAAACGTAGTTTGCTAGACAAATTAAAATATTTTCCTAGATTTTAAACATGAAAACAAAGATAGAGCTATGATATGATCATTAAAATTAATTCACGACAAAGAAATATTCAATATTTTTTTTAAAGAAATATTAATAAATCCTACTTTTGATAGAAAAATCACACTTACCGGGTTGTAACATATATCTGGCACAGAAAAGGGTTAAACAAAAAAATAAAAAAATATATTGAACCTAAATTTATGGCATAAAATTAATTTACTGACAATATTCACCATTTTTTATTTAGTACTTTAATAATCTCTTAATAAAAAATAAAAAATGAGAAGTCTATTGTAATTATCTGTACGATCTATTCCACCTGCTAAGGAGAATAAATAATATACTTGTAGTCTGTCGTTTATCTTTGCAGCTAACAGTATACGAGTATAATTTTTTCTACGTGTTTTTTTAATACACATATTTTAAAAAAGGTGCATGTTTAAAATATTATTAACGATATGCTCTTTAAATTACTTATTATAAACTTGCAGGTCAATGTCATCAGCTATTAATGATGCATTTAATGGCAGAAGGCTTTGCGTAATTTAATTAATGAAAAAACTCGTCTATAAAATTTATTCACGTCATACAGGATTTAATCGCCTCTTTGCAAAAGTCAAAGTGCTGCTTTTTACGACTTTGGCACTTAAACTAAGCCATTTGTCTATAAATATTATAGTATTACTCGGTATAGTAGATGCTACTATATGAACGCAATCAAAGTGCAATATTTAATGTTGGAAATAAGTAAAAATATAATGAATCTTAATAATAGCCTCTACTAAGTTGATGACGCTGAAAATATGCTACTGAGAGATGTTATAATTTTACTTCAAACGGATATTATTTTACAGGTATAAACATTACAATCATATAAATATGATAATTACAAAAAAAATACATATATCGAATGATTTTATGATTAAAATAAATAAATCATTTAAATTATCAACACACTAACATGGTGGTTAAATGACAAAGGATACAAATTAACAAAAATGTAATTTTGTAATTTTTGCTAATGATATATTTTCTTAGTTTAATAAGTTATTTTTTTATCCCATCTGTTCTGAAATAGAGTAAGTAATATGTTAAAACGTATAATTTTATTACGAATCACAATCGTGAATTAGCTCAGCTAATTTGGTCTATGTTCAGGTTTTGAATTGACAATTGGGTGCGTAATCTACCGAACTACTGAAATGCTTTCAAAGTATAATATAATACTATATATAGTATTCACTATCACAATCAACTGGAAATTGACATTGGAAATAAGTTTTTTCTAATTGTTCATTAATATTTGTAGAT
>JAPMAE010000248.1:10154-20533 GCA_036584705.1 Rhyacophila sp. 25_7 | reverse complement strand
GTCTAGGGATCAAACAGTTTAATTTAAATTATATTTCATATAAAAGTAAAAGTTTTTATATTTAAATTCGTTTTCATTCTTTTACAAAAATAAGCCAAAATTAACTTGTCTTCTTAATATAATATTATTTGAATTAAATAAAAACATAATTATAATCATGTATGTAAACACACTTAACAATACTATAATTTTAAATGAAATAAAACTGCAAAAGAGAGTACTTTTCCTTATTCAATTTATAAAAAAAAAATACTTAATTCAAGAAATACGCTTTGTTACTGAGTCCATTAATCTAAAAGTCCATTAATAAATTATTCAAATAAATACAGTAATTTATTTTAATCACTTAATGCTGACAAGAAAATAAGGCAGAAAAGTAAAAGAAACTTCGAATAATTTATGAAATAAAACCACTCTCGATGACAAGCAGACAAGGCGAACGGAACGTGGTTTTTGTATCAAAATATTTTCGATAAGTAGTCAAAAACCTTCTTGGCATTAGTGTGATGACAAAAAGTAACCCATCCCAAATATTATGAAAAGCAAAGACGCAGCATTAATGGAGTGAGTGGTTTTCCAGACAAAGGAGAAATCCCGGATAAAGCACCCCTCTTCTAGCTCAAGACTCAACTAACCACCCTTCCGCCACACGCACACTTGATAAAATAATAAATTAACTATTAGATTTCCTGTACTGACATTATAGAACCAACTAGTCAGAGATAGGAAAAAAAGTACTCCCATTAATTGGGTTCTAAATCTATACATAAGCGTTTGAAAATGAATGTATCGCTATGGATGGTTAATTATTATTTTGTTTTAATTTGAAAAATTTAAGAGTCGTATGCATTTGTGTAAAACAAAATAACGTTCGAAGTAATCAAAATATTTTGGAAAGTTAATAAAACACACTATATTATGAAAATATTTTGGAAAGTTAATAAAACACACTATATTATCAAAATATTTTGGAAAGTTAATAAAACACAACTATATTTTCAAGACATTTTTCATTTAATTAGTAATTTTCAATTTTAGTAAATAAACAATTGTTTTTTTTAACATAGCTATTATTATTATTTTTGAGTAGTCTTCCTCGTTAGGCTAGTTGGCAACGCGTACGTTTATCATGCGGGAATCTCGGGTTCTCAAGGCCCGGGCTGATTGCAAAATTTTTGAAATGTTTATTCATTTTTATTGTAGCCAGGACACGAGCCCGAAACGGTTGAGCTAATAATTGACAATTATTACTCGTAAAAGTTGTCAAAATAAACTTCACATTTTGAAGATCCATATGCTTTGGTTTCGGAGCGGATATGGTTAAATGAAGAATTTTAAGTATTTTCAAATGTTTATTCATATATATTGCAGCCAGGATACGAGCCCGAAATGGTGAGGTAATAATTGACAATTATTACTCGTAAAAAATCATAACAATCTTCACAATGTGGAGATCCATATGCTTAATTTCGAAGCGGATATGGTTGAAAGATTATTTTAAAATAAGTACCGTTGTAGATATTCTGATATATAGTATTTTTCTTTCTTCAAGTTGCGATATTGGCCTGAGATCCATAAAAGAAACTGATCAGTATATAAAGTCTATATGATTTTTTTAATGTAAATAATAAAAAAAATGTTTCAAATAAAATGTGTCAGATATCAAACTATTTATGTTGACATCAAAGAACAGAAAAGCAACCATGATTATTTGTGAGTAAATATATGTTAAAGTATATTTCGAGTGTATTCCAAACGAGACACGTGCTGAAAAGAAGGTTTCTCGCTCAAGGTTTACTTAAGCATTACTAACAAAAATGAACACGTATGTTTACTTCCTTATAATACTACAAACAAAAATAATATGTAATTCAATTCTTATCGTATTTTTATATGAGGCGTGTATTTTCAAAGTGAACTTATTCCACTTCATCAAATTTGTGGCAAATGCCAAAAAACTGTTTACGGTATTGATTTGTAGTGAAAAATACAATCTGCAATGTAGATAAGAAAAAATACGTAATATCAACACTGTACACAGTTTTTTGGCATTTGCTGCAAATTTATTGAAGTGTAATAAGTTGACTTTGGAAATATACGCCTCACATTCTTTATTATTTTTATTCATAAATAATTAAAAACACTCTCATAGCAGAAGGTATATTCTGCATTAATTGTAGCTATAACATTATGTCCAAGGATAGTGATGCCCAGAATAAAAATATCACTTCTCTTTACTGCAAGATGGTTTGATAAAATTGAAATAAATATTAAGAAAATCAAATACATAAAAAAATCAATAAATAAAAAACATGCAAGTGGGCAATTGCACGTTTGAGAATTCTTCAGAACCAACATCTTTACAAAAGACGAGATGGCCCTGAAACTCGCAAGTAGACTAAAAGGTTAAGCATACTCAGAACAGAAAAATAATCTATTTAGCTTCATAATTTTGCAAAAGAAAGTAAAATTCCAGGTTTGTAATATAAAACCTAAAGTTTTGTAATATATGAGTGTGTGAATCTTCAAGTTTGACGGAGTAATAAGAACACACCGTGCATACATTCGATTATAAAGTAGTGCGATAAATACTTAAAGAAAACAAAATAATTAACATCTTTACTAATGCTCTACTCTGTGGGTATATTTTTAGTTTTAACATAGTTACATAATGCCAATATGATAAAGATATAAGCAATGTAGCTGGATGCAATGCGTATTTGAATGAATTTAAGTCTGCACTTAACTCCTCAGATATTTCAAAAAGAGACGGGCAAACAATGCTACGCGAAATACATCAGTATTGAGTGAAAATGACTAAAAAAAAAGAACTATTAACATAGAATTTTTAAAAGAAGTTACAAATGATTAAAAATCTGAACGAATCGTAACTTTATATAAAAAAAATATAAAAGAAAATTTAATATATTCTTAAAAGTGTATAAAGTATCTTCCTAATTAAAATCTATCTTTATGGTTTATATTATAGTATACATGTACCTGATGATTATGCGTAAAATTAGAAATATTATTTTTTTATTAATTTAAAAACAAATCACTAACAAAACAGTAATATTACCGCAGCACTGAGAAGTTTAACTATATTTAATGAAATTATCGCGTATTTTCACATCTTTCACTCGAGTGACAGTAATTTTATGCGATATATAACATAATTTATGTTTTGTAATTTTTAATATAAAATCTATTATAACTATTTGGTGAACATCTAAATTTGTTTTTTGATTGTTTTTAAAATTCATATTTATTTGATATACAAATGTAATTTTTATCTAATGCTTTAATTGTTTACTTATTGTTTGCTTTGAATATTATATTTTTTGTAATTATATGAATTTATTTTATCATGATTTGAGCATATTGAATTAAAATTTTGTGTTATTCGTCTATTTAAAAAAATATAATAGAATAAATAAAAAAAATAAAAAATTGTGTTGTGTGGATCAAAAATTAAAACAGCGTACATAAATATAAAAAATCTATCTCAATAATGAGCATTTAATTTTCCACAGTATATTCACAATTTGAAGAGTATATTTTTTTGAATTCAATTCATCAAAATTGTTGTTTTTGTTAGAAACAACCTTTTTATAAGCGCGGCGCAATAATGTAATACGTATTGATGGATTGATAAAAATATTGGTACCGTAAAAAATGTCAATACGAATTTAAAAAGTATTCAGTCGATTTCTATCAATAAAATGAATTTCGTCAATAGTCTGCAGAAAAAAGATAACTCGGTTATTACATCATGTTTTTAGGAATGAACGATATTAATCATGTATATTTTTTGTAATAAGTTCAGAAAATGCAAAATATTTCATATTACTGGGTAAAAGATACCCGTAGACATTTTTACTTTAAGTACATTCAAGAAAGATTCTACGTAATATAAGAACGAAGAAATATTTACATAATATTACTGTATATTCTTGATATATATACAATGAACATAGTTATTAGTTATAGGTTGCCCTCGTTAGGCTAGTGGAAAGCGCGTACGCTTAGAAAGTCCGGTCACGCATTCGAGGCCAGTGCTGGTCGCAATTTTTTTTAAAAATGTTTATTCATATGTATTGTAGTCAGGACACGAACCCGATTCGATTGAGCTAATAATTGACAATTATATACTTGTAAAAAACTGTTTAAAAATATTCACATTGTGGAAATCCACATGCTTCGTTTTGGAGCGGATATGAAATTTAAAAAAAAATAGCCAGATAAAAAATTCGAACTTTTTGTAAACATGTATGCATATTTGATTACTATGGATTAATGCAAGACTTGATAGAGATTTATTAATAAAATTATATTAAATTTTGTAGACATCATAATATAATATATAAAAAGTTTGATAATAATAAAATACTATATTTCTTAATTTCTGAAATCTACATTTCGAACAAATAATTTAAGATCGAATCATTGATGACCATTTTTTGGCACTCCAGTTTGGCTGAGGTATAGATAGATACAGTGTAGCTTAGATGTTCATTTAATATATTACTGAAACTAGCGATAGGTAAGTATACAATTATAAAAAATTAAGACGATTACTTATTGTTGAAATATTTATATGAAAGATATTTAAGTTTTATACGAGTGGGTAAAATAGCTTTCGAGTATTGAATACGATTTAATGTTATTCTGTTGTTACATTAAATGAAAGTAAAGTAAAAATCTTACGCTAAAGCGGTTATGGCAATGCCACACTACGTAATATAAACTTTCGCATCGTTCATACGCTGGGGAAAAAAGTGATTCAGCTTCAGCCATTTCTAAGCCAAATGATAAAATGTTGTAAAAGCTCCAATATACGAAGTTTCACGCTTTGAGTTATGTTCCATGATGGTCCAGAATTTTAAATATTACTCATTTTCCCTTCTCAACATAAAAAGACGAGAGAGAGTTTTTACAAAAAAAAATATTTGTTTGGAATAAAACTTGTTATACTGCAATGGAGATTTACTTTTACAAAGTTATTTTATTACAATAACATAAAAAAAACAAGTTGTGAACATTGAATTACTGTTTAAAAGTCATATTTTTATTTTATTCAAATTTGTTCGAAACATTTTTTTAAAATATTATGATTGTATAAAAGTCATGATAAAATACGAATTGATATTTTAATACTGATTAAAATCTGAATTATTATCATTTTTTCATAGTTTGCTATTTCTATAATAAAAGTTCGGTACCTTGTAATAATATATAAAAATAACGTTACGTAAATATTTATTATTGGTATTTAATCGTACAGTTTTACTTTTTTCTAATTTCCTAAAAAAATATACTATTTTTTTTCATGAAAAAACACAATATTTTAAATAATTTGCATTATGAGAAAACGAATATTAAATTACTAAACATAATATTTTAAAATAAGCCCCAATAAAAAACCGTATTTTAAACAGTAAATGGAATAAACGAATGAAAACAAAAAAACGTAACTATTTGAAAATTTTTATTGAAAAAATGAATTCAAAAATATTTTCAAAATTTGTATTTTTTAAGTTGTTAAATTTCTACGTATATTCGTAAAGCCCCATTTCTCCGCAAAAGTTGACAAAAAAACTCTTTTTTAGGCTATTTTCTAAAATAATAAGTGTTACTCGAAACAAGATCATATACGAGGAGATATATAAAATATAGTATGTATATAAAATCCAAATATGACTCCACGCGAGAGTAGCTAGCTTTTTGTTTTTTTGACTGCTGGAAAATGAGGTGTAAGAAGAAAAAATGACATGTGCAAATGGCTGTCTGAAGATAAATGATGCTACCGCGTATAAGCTTTACAATGTCTCACCACGCGACAGTGGTTTTCAAACATTAAAGCTTGAAAATGCTTTTAGTTTGCAAATATATCTTCGTCAAAAACTAAAATATTACTTAAAATGGTTGTCAAGTAATTTAAAACACATTTTTAAAAATTGAGCTTGAAACAATTCAAAGTTCAATTCAAAATCATTCAAACTTACATATTAAAGTTTGGTTCAAGTTCAGTAAATCAATCATGACGATAGCTTAATTAATTTAATTTGTTCGTCTTATTTTCTTGTTTAATCTCTTCTCACATAAAGCCAGACTATTTGAACATCACAAGCTATCTCCATACATCTCTTTTACTGGCCATCTTCCCGCGACTTTTCATGGTATACAGATATTCTGTAACTCGGACAAATATACCCTTAGAAGTGTATTCTATTAGCATCCATAAATGATGAATTTTGGTTGATTTAAGAAACCTAATTAAAATCCTTTATAGATATTCTCAGCATACGGCCAAGTTAAATCAAAAGATTCATTTTCTCTATAGATGCGATAAAAATCTGTATGGTTTATTTCTTAATCATTCTATTTTCCGTTTACCTTATTATATTACTTTATGATATATTTCAGTGGTGATATGTTTATTAAATTATAAAATTATTCATTTTAATAACTGTAAATCATTAATAAATTGAACTCAATTGAAATAATATCATAGTTTTTATAAGCATTTTAACCAAGTATATTTGATAAAGAAAACCGCTTTCATCCATTTACTAACAATAAAACTGACAAACAAGATTAATTTAAAATTACATTAAAAAACTGGTTCAGATTTTAAAATATTATATTTGTACATCCACGTGTTAAAAACTGTCCTTTTATTAGTTTTATCAACAAAAGTTGAGTATCTTATTTTAATAGTGTAACATAAAATGCGTATCAAGTTTTAAGCAATCAAGATTAGTAAAAAAACTTTAAAACATTAGTTTTCAAATATTAATGCACTTTAACTAAAAGCTTAAACACTTAATATTGGTACTGAATTATAAATACAAGTATAAACACACATATTATATGTTTTTTTTTAAAGTTTTTTTTTATATGTTTATGAAAACTCTTACCTTATCCAAAATATTTCAAATGCAAAATTATTTCTACGCTAATATGAGAATAAAACTTATTTACATTTGAATATGTTTCCAAGTGAGACCAGTGATGTGCTAGTTAAATGTATACGCCAAATATCAGCGAGTTATTTATTTTTACCATTATTCTGTAGCTCTTTTCAGCTCTTTTAGGAGTTAATCGACACACATTTTGAGAAAGCCTTGCCATATGATGCGAATCGCAAAGAAATGTTTTATTTATGTTCTAACCCCGCACATTAGCGCATTGCTGTGGGAAAGTTCACTCGATAATTGCGTAATGTATTATTTATTATACGTGAAAATCCAAGAAAGTGGAATGTAATTTAATAACAAAGCATTATAAACGTCTATTCTATGATAAATACGGTAAACAGACCTCAGTTGCTTAAAATTATTCGTTTTTTTTTCAACTATTATGAAAAAAACAGATGTAATCAGTCTATGTATAAAAACTGCGTAATTATTTCAATATAATGACGCTCCATCAACAACTGGCAGTAGAGAAGATAATTGTAATATTTATTATTGGACTGTCATTTAAAATTCTCATATCAAATAAATTTCAATACTATTTAACATTTGGATATTAAAAACTAAATGATGTGGTAGAAGAGAAGAATATCTAGTAATCTTTGTTAAATGTATAAAATAAAATTTTGATTTAATAAAAGTGCCATTGATTCTCTACATACCAAGAATATATAGTTTTCCTCATATAAAACAATAATTTGCAAAAAGACGCGTTTCAAAAAAAAATAATTAAAAACGAAATTTAGTTCTTGTTTGTTTACATTTAAGATTATATAAGAAACGTATTTTTGTTTAATATTGTTAAGAAAGTCAAGCCAAATTCAATGTTGCTAGCAAAACTTATTCTCCATGTATTTTTAACTCCTAAGTAATACATGAATTGCATTTCAATTGAGTATGCGTTTTTTTCAAGCCAACAGAATTTTGTAGGTCATTGAATACCGTCTACAAATGTATTTGTATAGGTAGGAAATGCCTGCATAACTTGGAAGGATGCAAGAAGACTAATCAATAACAAGGATTCCTAGCAGCAACATATGGTATACATATTTTACTGTGAAGGGACGTGAATTGAATAAAATATAGTGCATTAATTTTAGTAATAAATATAAAAGGAAAATTTTGTAAAATGGAAAAAAACATGTTTATATTTCTTATTTTTTTTAATATAAATATTTTGTGTTCTTATTTCTCATTTCTAATTTCGTCTTCAATAAAAACAGACAGAGTTTATTTATTTTGATGTATTTTAAATACATGTAGATAATATTTTTTAATGAAGCATATTTTTCTCTAAGTTCAAAAGAAAAAAACGTATTTGATAGATAACATATTAAAATAATGAAATGAAAATAACGAGATTCTTTAATTACAAAAACAATACGAGTAAAAAGCTAAAGCAACTTTTAATATTGGAAAGCTGCATAATTCCTTCATTAAGAACAACCAATTGAATGCCTGTTTTTTCACTAGCATCAGTGTAATTAATTAAAAGCTTGGCGCTGTAGGAGGCTTTTCTACTGGGAAAAAGGCTCGGCGACGAATCAGAGCTTTCCTGTTCAATTAGTTTGTGGCCGGAGCGAGAAAATCCGCACTGCATTTTAAATCGACGAGCGAACTTTCAGAAAAAATGCATAGTGAATTAGATTGATGCGTTATTTTAAGGACGCGTAAATAGTTATAATTCACTCAAATTTGGCAAGTACTATCAGTTCTTTTAATAAATGTAAAAATATATATTGCAAAGATTTTTACTAAAATACTCATTTATTATTTCTATTAATAAACGAACGTTATTTCTTCTAGTTTTGATTCTGATTCAAATTTGAACTTATTAAGTCAAATTTGTTATTCACTTTATTTTAAATAATACTCGTTATTTATGATTAAAAATATTTTAATCATCACAAGACATTTATTTACTCTCGTTAGACTATTGGATAGCGCATATGGCTAACAATTGAGGATCACGGATGATAGACTCGTGCAGGTTGCATTTTTTTTTCTTTCAAAATTTTATTCATTTGCACAAACTTATTGTACTAATAGAAATTATGCAATTTTTGCAGTATAAAGATATAAAGTTATTAGTTATTTCATTTGAGTTCGTGTTTTGCCTGCAAATATAATACAAATGAAAGCAAAATTTGTATCCTTTGTGATGAGCAATCGAGTTGAATCTCTAATCCACAAAATAAGAATCAAAAAATATATTTAATGAATCACCGTGGATCCCAAATTCAACATTACTCTTATAAAAAAAGTAAAAATATTATTTTCTTCTAATTAATATAAATTAATTAGAGTAAAATTATGTGTCAGAATTAATATACGTATTATACAACTCATAGAATGGATTAACTACAAAGAATATGCCTGAAAAAAGCAAACATCGATCGCGTGCTTACAACGAATAAAACTTGTTGACGGATTGAATGTTACTCAAGTTCCAAAAAATACCCTCTTGTCTCACAAAAGATAGTTGAATGAACTAGGAACAAACAAACAAAAATTCACACGCTTTGTATATTATTTCATTCAATTTATATGCAGACCAGAATATTTACTAAATTGGGACATAGTTCATTTTGTTATTATACCATTGGCACGAACCTCTTAAAATTGTGTACGATAATTTAATAAATTCTCTGAAGAGATTGATAAACCTAATTTATTTTTATTCGATAAAATTTTAACAAATATCGTTTGCGTGTAAGTTTATAGTCCAAAATCTTATAAGTATTTAAACAACGATATAACTATTAACAAAAAAATAAAAATAATTAGCTTATAATCGAGTTTGTTACATATAGCATATATGACCATTACAGTATGAATACTACTTAAATAAGTGTTTTTTACAAGTTGTGTATGTTAATTATTTGTAACCATTTGAGTTTCTGAACCTACATATACAAATGCCTAAACACTTGAAGAAGAATTGTGGCCAGCGATAAGATTGAAATCCTCAACCCGCGGATTAGTAATCAGATGTATAGTTTGTTGACCTACCGAAAGTGACTAATGAACTAAGAATTCATAATATTTTTGTAATAAAAAAATATGTTTAATAGACTTTATGTATACTATTAATTTTAGCTGCAAAACTATTTTTTGTTTAAAATTTATACATTTATTCAACTTATGATATATTATATTATTCTATTATATAAGTTGTCGCTACAATCCATTCAAGCACATATCCGACTGCACAACCTCCCTCTAAGCCTTTTTGTATCTACTTTTCTCTCTCTCCAGTCATTCACACTCAAAACGTTTTTATCTTTAGTTACGTTATCGGAGCATCTCAATAAAAAAAATGTTATAAATACGTTTTTTTTCTTATAATTAATATAGAAAATAATAAAAATAATACTAAAAATATTATTCGTTATAAGTAAC
>JAPMAE010000247.1:3762-23946 GCA_036584705.1 Rhyacophila sp. 25_7 | reverse complement strand
CGGATCGTGAGTCGAACGCGCTATGCACTCACCTACAAGGGCGGCCAATATAAATCATAAATTATTAGGTTATACATTATTAATGTACACTTTTAAATTATTTACTTTAAATGGAACATTTTAATTACATTTAAAACAAAAAGATAAATTTTCATCAAAATTTAGCTCACTATATAAGATTTCTTTGTTAGCCAATTTTCTTCTTATAAGGTCAATTTTTTTTATTTTATTTTATGTATTAATAAATTTTGTACACTGATATAACTTTAAATAATTATTTTGTCAATATCCACTAAAAACAGGGTAAATAATAAACAAATATAATTATCAAAGTTTTTTTGGTTATTTGACCAAAGTCATGTTTATGTTTAATTAATATTGACGTTTGTTAATTAGAAGAAATAATATATTTAAAGTCACTATTTTTATTAATATGTTCATAACGGTATGACTTTCTAATTATAAAATTTCAATCATTTCTATTGAAATTAATTAATTAT
The DNA here is from genome assembly GCA_036584705.1 of Rhyacophila sp. 25_7. Lineage (NCBI taxonomy): Eukaryota > Metazoa > Arthropoda > Insecta > Trichoptera > Rhyacophilidae > Rhyacophila > Rhyacophila sp. 25_7. The sequence continues at coordinate 23,446 of JAPMAE010000247.1, read as the reverse complement.
TTGATAACCGCTTGTAGCCGAACTCTTTAATTACATGTAACACTATTTATATTTGATTATTAATAATTAGCATTTTTTATTTTTTTAATTAGATATAGTCTTTGACAAACAATCAAGTGGAGTGCGAAAGGTTTTGCGCCAATGACAAATACGACACAGCACTTTCCCCAAGTTACGACGCCTATAAGTTATGTTCAAAAGCTGGCCCATAGTGTATTGAGGATAACAAAACTTTGCTATTGATAAGGGTTTTGCGATAGATACATCCTGATCTTAAGTTAACGGCAAAATGATTTATGCAAGAGATTTTCGAATGGAAAAATATGTAAAAATAACATTTTTATGAGCGAGCCCCGTGAAAATTTACGAGCGCCGCTTCGGAAAAGTTTTCATTTTGTCTTTTGTATAAGATTTATTTGTCGAAATAAAAAGAAACATAGATTTCAAAAAATCGACAGATAGCCCATCCGTATGATTATTTCAGAAGCTTTTTATCTAATAGGAGAGCTACAATAACTTAAATATAAAAAAAACAACAAAAAAAAATAATCGTAATTAATTAAGTACTATAATTCACCATAAATTCAAATGTATTTTACAATATGCATTTTGCAAAGTAAACTGATAGAAAACGTTCATTTTTAAATATTTTTTTAAAATAATAGCATTTTAAGCATTATATAATATTACATCATAAATCGCTTCTGTTGCTGGAACTACATTATATCAAAAATGGTACTTTTTCACTATGGCTGTACAAAGTCATTTTGATGTTGTTTCCCTCTAATAATATATAACATAGTATAATATTCCTTTTATTTTATTCTTTTCTAGTAGTATTATAATATAAGTAAATATATCACTGGAGATATTATCGCATGATATACTACAGTATCCTGATATCTCAATTTTACTAGAAAAAATTATATTGTACTGTACATCTCAAGTACAGGTGCTATAGCTTGATTCTCTATATTAGTACTCTCTTAATATTATATTATAACTGTTGTAATAGATTTTTACAAAAAAAGTGTTATAGATATAAAAGAACGTGTCAAAAAGCGTGATAAGTCAGGCACTAGAATCGAACAAGATTGCTCAACATAGAGAAGTCCATAAAATATAAGCCGTATCTGAGAACAAAATTAGGACTACATTTATGATGTATAAAACATTTGTTTATTCGGAGTTATGAAGTTTTAAATCTGACAATAAAACAAAAATCCCACGCAGATGTTTTAAAATATGATACTCTAAAAAATAGTTCTAAAAAAAATAAGACGTTTATACCTGTACCGATACAAAGCCTCTTAAATAATTTTCCTCAAGTAGTAACTACTTTGAGCTCAGGGAGACTGTGGTGAACGAGTCATGTTATTAAATATGATGAATCAGACTTTTGGAAAAAATATTTTAATAAATTTCAGTAGGTTGCGATACTCTTGGAAGAAATAGGTAGACATCAGCATGATGGATACAAAAAAATGTTTAAATGCAGATAATTAGATACAAAAAAGTTTGTCTCAGTTATATTAAAAAAAAAAACTCGTATATATTATTTATGTATCAAATAAACATTATTCAACAGCAGTACAACGTACATTTAATAAAATTCTCAATTTAAAGCTTGATTAATAAAAAAAAATTCACGCAATTGTGCAAGCGTAATTTAAAAAACTCACTCCTCGAGAGGTTAATTACCGTTCTATAACTTAAATACTAATTAATAAATATATTATAAAAATATCCGAATTAATATTAAAGTACATATAATGTATGCAGTTATTCACAGTAGTTTAGTCGACATAATGTGTGGATATGCGTTGTTTTTTTTTTTCAAACGTTTATTCATTTGTATTTATAGCCATAATATAAAACTAAAGTTTTACTTCTAATAAACATACAGCATTTGTAAATTATGTTGAATACTGCTAAGTATTGTTTTGTACATTAGAGTTTCCATGCGTTCTACTTTGCAAAAAAATATGAAAAGTAATAAAAATATATTATATGTAAATATAGAACGTAGCTTTAATATGAAAATATGATACTCTAAAATACGATTAATTTATTCAAAAAATTAAAGTCTTACGTTGAACGATAACATAGTTTCACATCACACATATATTTATATTTACTATCACAGCAGATTTCATTGAAATTGCTATGTTTCAAAATAAAGGCTTATCCGGGATAAAGTTATTTTAGCCTTGGGTAGGTTAGATGGGTTTACTTTACATGAAAGAAAATATCAAATTCAAGAAAATTATTATAGACGTATTTAAATTCATTGTTTGCCTATCGTCGCTGAATAAACAATATTTATAATATAAAAATAATAGTATGAATAAAGTATAGGCACCGTAAAAATTAAATCAGTCAAAAAATCATTTAAACGTTTTTGTTAATTCCTAATGTAAACCACAAAGACTATGCAAAACTTTGCATTTTTTTGTTTAATTTGGAAGCGCTTTATACTATCTGAAATATTATAAAATATTCATTTTGCAAAACTATTTTTCATATATTTTTATATTATATTATCTATAGCACAGTGGTGACGATATAATACTCTACGTTATGTATGCACAAGGCGAAATATGTTTTTATAAAATACATTTTGGTCATTTTTATGTGTTCCGATTTTGATTAATCATTTTCGGCGTTGGGTTCAATATGCCTTTTGGGACTAAACCTCAATATGTAAAGGTTGCATGCTGTCGATCAGTATGGGTTGACTTATGGAAAAATATATTCTCAAACAATTTGATGCCAATTGATTTGATATTTCATTTTATAAGACCTTCATTTAATTTTCACTAAATATAACCACAAAACCAATCATAAATTACGTGTTGTAGTTTTCTTGTTTATTTGTTCTTGAATCTCAAATTATATCGCACATTCAAGTTTACGATCATTTCATTCGATAAAATTGCTCATGAAAGCTTTTACTAAAGTGATTTATTTTCGTTACACTAAAGTGAACTCTTAATAGAAGTGGACAAACAGCAGGTGGCGTGTGATAATTTGATTGCCATCATCGGTCTCCCTGTCTTCCCATCGAGAATAAAATTATTATGTGTTCAATAAAATTAATAATTTAAATAAGCTGCATTTTAGTATGACGTTTAATTATTTTATTCATTATATTTGAATTGAATTTACTTTATTGCATAATATGAAAACAAAATCATCTCGTTTAACCCTTTGACTAAAATAATAACAATAAATTTTTGTTATTTCATATAGATAGATTCAATATAGTAGCCATAGCGTTAAATTATTAAAATAAATAAACACTTCGAAATTATAAATCCGAAAGTAAAATACCAATATTAATAGCAATATACGATTGTACGTATATTTTTCTTTTAACCATATCCGCTCCGAAACGAAGCATATAGATAGATATTCATAATGTGAAGATTGTTCTGACAGTTTTTTTACGATTAGAAATTATCAGTTATTAACTTAACCAATTTGCTCTGTGTCCTGGATTCAATTGCGCATGAAAAACGATTTTTGCTTGCTACAGGATTTGAACCCCAGAACTTCAGCTTGTGATACGGATGCGCAATCCATTCACATATGAGGGTAACATATATATATATGAATATAATTAATATAAATTAATAAACATTTTCTATCACTATTAATTTTGAAAAACAAATTTATTAATGTAATTCTCTTAAGAAAGTTGTTTTCTATTCAAAATTTTTCGATAAATAGTTTTAATTGTATGTTGTGGACCAATTGTTTCCATAAAAAATATACAAACCCAATTCTGAACTATAAACCCATAGCTTCTAAGATTGAACTAAAAGCAACGAAATGTTGGTGGGTATAGGGTTAAGGGTAGTTTCGACTTCCGGCAAAGGTTCTAAGAGCTAGTCAAGGGAAGCAGATTACAAGGTTTGTCTTGTCGGTTTATTTTCAAAGTACCTTCTAGCGTACAAGCCTTAGCTTATTGAAAACCATTCTCGATGAGTATCGAAGCTTGACAATATCGAATATTCACTCTATTGTTTTTTATTTAGTATTCATAACAGAAAAAATGGTACAAGGGGAGAAAACTACGGTATCTATCTTTGTGAATAACACACAAAGTATTGAAAGTATACTTTTATAGTAAAATACAAATATCTTTTTGTCATATTTATTAGGCATAGTAAGAATTCTAATATTCTGTAACCATTGTGACGTTATTTGAAACTATATTACTTATAATATGTCATTTAAGAAGTAATAAAATTAACTACAAATAGTTTTAAAAGTTTATGGCTTTTAAATTAAATATACTCGTTTAATCTTTTTAAATAAATTTAGTACCCAAATATATAGTAATCATATTTCAACGCATATTACTAAAAAATAAAAACTATAAACATGAGTTTTTCTTCGTCTCAAAATATAGAGCAAATCTACCATTTATAAAATATTTTGAATATATATAATATCATCTTTTACTTGAGTGAATAGAAGTTTATATGGATTTGTTATTTTGGACAACAGAATCTATTAAGCTCATTTGGTAGAATTTCTCAATTGTGATTATATTTTCTGATTTTTTTTATTTTTGATCTCTTCTTTGACTCTTGATTTTTATTTTTCTTTTGCATTATATCAACGATTAAATTTCTAATTAGAAAGTTTAATTGTATAAAATTTTTAAAAATACATGTAAATCAAAACCTCAACTCGAATCTTTCCAGCGTAAAGATGTTGCAAGACAGACATTTCGGGATAATAGTTGTTCAACCAAAAAAAACTTAATCATCTGCATTTGTTTCAAGTTTTTAATCTATTTTAAATATATAATAAAGAATAAAATAATTTAATATTGATTTATGCATGTAATATTGAAACTTTTATATTTATATACCATTATTACGAGTTTATCACTTATCTACATATACTTTTGTCAATATCTTTGTATGCTTATGATAAAATACTTTATTTGGTGTAAGAAATATTGTAGTATATAATTAATATAATTTTATTGAGCAGAAAATATTTTTTTAAGCTTGTAGAGTAATATTTTTTACATATTTTAAAATTTTAAATTAAATACATAAAAAATACTAACATTCTGATTGATCATATTATGTTGACCAAAGAAAGATGAACCTTTTTTTGTAAAAGATAAAAAAATAACTTTTGTCTCTAGTACGATATTAAAGCGTGTAATATTTTAAATTGTTTATAATTTCTACATTTAATATGAATCATTACTATACACAGTTTGTATAAGAAGATGATTTATTTGACGGACACCTTGGCATACTTGTTCCAGTACATATAGCTAAACACTTCCTTGAATAAAGTTAACAAAATTGTTCCAAATTACTCCGCAAACAGGTCTTAGCACGTCAAATAAAGTTTATTTATCTTATTTAATTAATAATTTATCATTATATATTCCATATAAAGTAAATATCGAAGATATAATATTTGTACGAGTTCTGAGCAAATATTTTATGTTTTTAATTAACGATGTCTTTTTTGATAGGTAATACAAAAAGAAAACAAATACTTCAGTGCTCAAATGTTATTAGAAATAGACAAAAAAAACTTTTGTGGAACATTCAGAGAAAAGGCAGTTCTGCTGAAATATTTTTTCTTTGTAATAAGCTACCACCATACCAATATATCAGTAGATAAGTTTTGTATTGACTGGCCCTTTATTAATCCGTAACTCAAATATTATTTCCCGGTCTATTGAGTTAGCAAGTTCTTCATAAATGGCGCCAAAAGGAAGAGAAATAATAAAGTTTGTCAATAGAATATTATTATATTTTCATCAATAATACTAACATAGAAATAAGCATTTATTTCTTGTTGTATCTATCTTAAGCTTTTATCGAAACCTTTCAATTTCATCACTAAACTTACGACAAAAGTTTTGTGTTGTTAAGTTTGAAGACACTTAAAGTAATATCACACTGAAGAGACAAACTTTCATAAAATATTACGATAATATAGAATCTTATAATTATTTATCTTATATATTGCGTTAATTATCTAACAGAAACCGAACTTTCAGAAGTCATACATCAATTAATATAATCACGGATAATTACTGCAGAATGCTTTTATAAACTATATTATTATGACGATAATTTTATCTGTTTGTTTTTTATTCAATTCTCTATAACTTGAAATTTTAATTATTTTTTTGTCTTAAAATTGAATTCAAAATTTTTCGGAAATTTATCAGAAATATTGACGGGACAATTTAAATTAAATACGTTTTTAGCCATTTTTTTGACTTTTTGATTGACTTAATTTATCTAATAAATCAGTTATTGAAACTTGGTGCAAATTATCTAATATCAATAGGCAAATTTCGACAAACATATTTTTATTTGTTTTTAATAATCATAATTATGTATAAACTGGTGATTTTCAAATAAAAAAATATTATAAATTAATCCAAAACACTGGATTTTCAATATAAATTCAAGTTTTTGAAACACATACCATATATATATATGGTATGTGTGTGTGTGTGTAGACATTTGAAAAACATCTATGTTATAAGTATGCCAAAATCAACTGAAGTATTTCAAATAATAACACAGTTTTATTTCAATACAATGGCTTTCCACTAAAGATTGATTATAGAGAAAATTAATAATATTAAAATAAACTATTATTATACATTATTTTAAAAAGCACACCAACAACAATTGCCCGATCAGCTGAAAGAACTATGTTTGTCTCGTCTTCTGCTAAGTTATTTAAAAGAACTATTAATGATTTTTTTCTAGTAATATTATGTATTCTATATAACATACGAGTATATATACATACTCATGGGTTTATTTGCAAGACAATTAATAATAAATAAATCCTTCATGATATACTTTTGATATCAAATGAAATTATAAACTGAAAAATTCATCAGTTTCAAATATCACCACAATTTAGGTCAGCTATCGATCAAAAATACAATATGTAAAATATTGCAATTAATAACCAAGAAATATAGCGGAAGCCTTTTTGGGCGAACTGTAAAATAAACGTATTATTTTAATTTATACTTGTAGATTACTTGTATAATTATAATTTGATTAAAATAATTACTTACTTGTGAAAGCGTGTATATATGTACGTTCATATATTTTATATTAAATTGCCTGATTTATCCATCAAAACCTTATTAAAAGCTTTTATATGGCTTGCTGAATATATTTCAACCTTCTTGTCATTAAATCCAAAAACATATTAGCTCCTTGGAATATATTCAAATTTATTTTCTCATAAGCTCACATAATTCGGGTCTAGCAGGGTTAAGAAACTTTCAACCCTTATCATTATCGAATAATATTTATTTTTGTCGATTTTCCACTTGCGACTATCATTTTAAAATGCAAATCTCATTTAAAGGTTCTCATTTTAATAACATTCTCATATTTTATGCAGCCAATTTTTCATAGTTTCATACGTCAAAAGCTAATTTTATTTTTGTAATGGTAAACAAATCTTTAAATTTGAAATAAACATAAACTTCTTTATTATTATTTTTCTACGATTATTAAAAAGTTTGTAGCATTTTTAACCTAAATTTGACATAAGTAGTAAAGATGAATGATAGACTCGCATACTAATAATATATTTCATAGATTAGTATGCTTTCCTTTTGCTAGTATGATTAAGTTTTGGTGTTTTGTTTCTAAGCCATATATTTTCAATCTTTACATCTTCAATATTTTATACTACTTATAAAAAAACTAACGTGAAAAAAACGTGTCACTATATTTTCGAAATTTCAATTTATCTTTTTGAAGCAGGGTTGAAAATTTATTCTCTATTCGTCTTTCGTACCGCCCCTAGACCTTCTTTGCTAACATAATTCGTTTAAAGGGCTGAACAAGCAAACCTTTAAGCAAGCCTTCTCTTTGATGCAATATATATTTTCTTGAACAAAATCTCGAGTTATTTTAAATTTTCATTTTGTAAAAGAATGTGCGAAGAAAAGAATCAATCTTTTTAATAGAAATAAACTTTTTTTTTATTATAATAATAATAAAAATATAATATGAGTACATAATCTCATTGATTATAATATATTTTTTTATTTGTGACGCTTTGATCTGTTCACATCAACGACCAACTGCACAGCTGTTCTACAAGTTTTTCTGTCTTTAGTTGTTTTTCTCTCCAGTCGTTCACACAAAAAAATACTGTTTTAATAAAATTGACTATTAATGTTTGACTCTCTTGTATATATTTAATGATAATATGTTACGGCAACTGGAATTGTAAATCTTGCCGAAGTTTTTTTTCCGAAATCATGATATTCCTAGAAATACTTAATTTGATCAGCCAAATAATTTTTAGTCGATTTAATGTGTATTGCCAATAATAAAATATACAGTATTGACGTAATAAATAGTACCATTTTAGTATTACAGGAAAAATTACAAGAAATGTGGCTAAGCTTGTTTTATAGGATAATAAAGGTGCAAAATTTTACAAAACTGCAATATTAGGTCAAAACGATCATTTTTTGACTTAACGCTTTTTTTACAATATACTGATAACAGAACCTTTCTGAAGTCGTCTAGTTTTCGTCTATTATAACTAAGAGGCCGATTGTTTCTTTTAGTTTTATTAAATACCTTTTGGATTATTTTTACTTTGAGATCATCGCACTTAATAATGTGACCGGTATAGCTAAATATTATTTTCTTCAAAATATTCACTATGTTACAAATTAAACCGTTCAAGGAACTTGGATTACAATACATTACCATGAATACATATTCTTTAATTATTCAAATCAATTAGAGACCACATGTGATACGTAATTTTCATCACTGTTACTCGCATATGTACTTGGTGTCTATACTGAACATGATATTGTTCTCAACCAATATCTCTTATATTTAATTACTTGATTATTTTTTACTGTTTTTCTATCAATATCTAAGTTTAATATTTATAAAGAATCAAAAGTTTTAGAGCCATGTTAAAAATCAGGAGTTAAATTTTATTCGGCAGAATATTTGAACCAAATAAATGTTTTATCACAACAAATGCAATGTTTTAACATATTAAGTTTGATTACATACCCCATGATCATTTTAGTCTTTGTGGTGATATTAGTTTCCAAATACATAAGCAGAGAAGTCTTTTTAAACAACAATTGTGTTACTAAATATTTTAGAACAATTTTTATTGTATTCTTTAATGTTATATTTGAAAAAAATATGAAAAATTTCTAGTTTATCGTTTCAAAATCCAATTCGTTCGAATACCTACTTATAGAGTAAACGCTGTGCAGACAAATCGTACACAGATAGATGTGATAAAAAGCTAAAGATGTCAGCATAATGTATATAAGCTTTGAGTGATAATTTAACAGTATGGCAAAATTTCATACGACACATTTTTTGCCTAACCCTTCGTCTGCCGTCCCTGTCAATATGCGCGCCGCTCCATCAGGTCCATCATCTCCCATCCCATCTATATTATGCCATCGATGAAATCACATATGGCCTCATAAAAAACACTCACTTAGTATTGTCTCACGTAGAGGCGAACATATCTGTGGGCTTCGAGTGGTCGGCGAATCAATATTTATTCCGCAACCCTCACTGCAGGGCAGCGGGTGCGCGCGGCCGGCAGCAGGGCCGGGCTCATCTGTATTCTGACGGGCCACCGGCGGGCGCACTCGCCAAACGTGTGCCGCGGAAGCCCGGTGCTTCTGACTTCTTGCCACCAACTACTTCTAACTGATATTTTTGTGGTAGAAAATATTTACATTTATATCACTGATTTTCTATTCAAATTGATATATTTTAGGTTGATCGCTGCATGATATGTAAATATTTTAATACAGTTAATTGCCACAATAAGATACGAGTACGTGAAGAAAATTTGATCGGTATATTCTTCGAATTTAAATAATGAACATTACATTCGCGAACCATCGTATTAGACGTTATTTTACAACAGTATGAATGTGAGAACGAAATTATAAGATAAAAAATTTCTATGAATAAACGGTATCTCTATTTATTTTAGCAAATATATAACTAACTACCTTATGACAATTAGCTAGCAACCCATGTCTATTAAAAAAAAAATCTTGTGTTGGTTTGAAAATCAATGCAAAGAAAACGAATGTGATACATGACATTGTCCATCCCGATCCAGATTTTCCTATGACTTACATTGGACAACTCATCGGGAATGTTAAAAGCTTTAGATATCTGGAGGTCCACGTCACAGGAGATGGCACTTTGCAAAGAGAACTCGCTGTTCGAATGGAATTGCTGGAGCGATATTCAACTCCATGCGAAATGTGTGGGACTTACAGTTATACTCAGTTAAAACTAAATGCCGCGTTTTTAATACTTACATATTAATGGTACTGCTCTATGGTAGCGAATCATGTCATCTTACAAAGTCTCAAAACAACCGTTTACTTAGCTTCAAAAATAAATGCTGGTGGCTAATTTTGGAAGTGTCGTGATATGACTAAATGCAAAATGAGATGATAAGAGAACGGACTATGCAGTCTTTCATCACATTCAAAGTGAAGGTGATGTGTTGGACTTGGCTTGATCACGTATTGAAAATACCTGAATCGCATCTCAACCGGGCATACCTCTTCTTTAAGCCGACCGGATTCCGTCGTCTCGGAAGGCCGTTAAACACCAAATACAGGTGTATTCGACGGAGTTTCAGGACGCCGGCATAAATGGGAGGATACAAGAAGACTGATCAGCGACAGAGATTTATGGAAGCAGTATATAGTGTCCGTATACGGGATTTATTGATATGGTTTAAGAAGAAAGATACGTAAAAAATATTAGTAAGAGAAATAGTAAAAAATAGACAAAATTTATAATAAATTTTATATTAAAATCTTTGAATTGCATTTGATTACATGCATTTTTAAGGGAAATTCTACTAATTCGTATATACGAGAATAAAAAGCTCTAAGAAAAAAAAAATGGCTTTTATTTATCATAAATATATGAAAAACCATTGATATATTAGTTCATTTTTATTAAACTTATAGTAAGCATTATAACTATATATAAACATAATTTTTGTCTTATTTTAACCTCCTTAGACTATAAAAACTTCATATGTGTTTAAAAGTTTTGTCACGTACTCGTATGTTCATATTGATTACAATTAAAAGTTGGAATACTATATTATTGACTTCGAATAATTTAGGTACTAAGCGTTAAAACTAATATGATATACTGCAACATTTTGTGTTAGATAGTCACGTATTAGTTAACAATAAGTTTAGTAGCATTTATTATTGATAATTATTTTCGATCTTTTTTATGTATAGAAGTTTCATTTTAAAAGAAAGTTTATTCTTATTGTTTATGATAAACTACTTTTTTCACTCCAACGTTATCTAAAAGGTGGCGAAGTGACATAATTATATATTAAAATAACTGAATGAAGTTTTCTCTAATATAAAATACCATAAGTTAAACAAATTTTTATTTTGGATGTAGTTTTTTATCCCCTGAATATAAGTCACTTAGTCATTCTTTACAATACTTGTAAAATAATATATTAACCTCTCCAGAAGTGAGTTTTTTAATTACGGTTGCACAATTCAATGAAAGTTTTTTTATTAATCTAGCTTGCAATTTTGAAATTTATTGAATATTTATTCAATACTGTTATTTTATAATATTTATTTGATGCATAAATAATATATACGAGAATTTTATTGCTTGGTGCTTGACAAACATATACGTATATACTCGTACTTCTTCAAAGCAAATTTTATCATACTTTGAACCGTTTAATAATTGAAATTTGCACTAACAAGCAAGAAATTTTTTTGAAGTTTTACAATTAACTTAGGTTTGAAGATATTAAAATTACAACCAATATACTTTTTAATAAATTTTAAGTAATAAAACTTCGTCGTGTGAATGAAATTATACTATCATATTTTGGCTTATGTCAACTGATTTTCAGATGAGGTTAAAACTGGTTTTATATTCGTTTGAAATATAAAAATCAATAATTCGTTTGATAGCTACTCACTCACTAAATAGGCACATAAATTATTCAATTAGGTATTTAAATTTCGCTTGGAGTTTTTTTAATCTCTTTAGAAGTGCTTTCAGACGTGATGTTTACAGATTTCCAACAATTGTGTTTATTCTGACCACAAACGTGTTGATTTTATCTCTCAAAGGAAAATGTTGATTTTTGATTCTCGTGTTATTTTAAGCTAACGGCCGGTTAATATCCATGAACTGGAGTTTCGTTTATATAAATCATGATCATCATCGCAAACACTACAGCCTACTGTGGAACTGACGCGCTGTGTTGCCATACAATTGTTTCAACCTTTATTATATATTTAATATATTTTTCTTTGACAGTTTTTTACGAATAATAATTGTCAATTTTCTCATCCTTTTCGGGTTCGTGTTCTGGCTACAATACAAATGAATAAAGAATTGAAAAATTTTCTAACTAGCACGAGCCTCACCTACGAGGGCGACAGTTTTCATATTGTGGAGATACATATGCTTCGTTTTGGAATGGATATGATTAAAAGAAAAGATATTTTTCTACATTAAGATGTCTACAGTACATCATATGGTTACTGATGTGTCGAAGCAAAAAATGAATATTTTCATTTAGTTTTTATTAGCAATAAACAATACACGTATATTTGAATACCTCAATTATGCAGTTTACTCGTATATATAGTCGGTTATTATATTGGCCGTAAAATACTTCATTTATCTAATACTGCCTATCAATTATATTAGGTTTTTATTACACGTTTTGTATTATCTTATTGATAAATATATAAATAGCTGATACAGCTTATTGTTATATTTCCACATCCTTAACGTAATAACAAATAAGTTTAATGTTTAACTAGATATTCTTTGCTTTACTATTAAAATATCTTTTTTATATAAAACTATTTCTAATAAAACCTTTATTTCCATACGCGTATGTAATTTAAAATCTGAGTAAGAAACAAAAATAATCCAAACAAGTATTCAATACACTACAAACTACAAATGGTAAAGCCGACAAAACATCAGAAGTTTAAATACAAAAAAATGTTTAACTTCACAATTAAGGGGTGTATTTCCAATGTAAACTTATTCCACTTCAACAAATATTTGTCAAATGCCAAAAAACTGTTTACTGTGATGATATTACATATTTTTTACTATATCAATTTCAATGTGTAAAATACAATATGCAATGAGATAACTAAAAATATATAATATCAACACTTTAAGCAGTTTCTTGGCGTTTACAAAAAAATACTGAAGTGCAATAAGTTCACTTTGAAAATACACCCCTCAATTAGTATTAGATGTCTTTGTAATGTGTATATGCTCAGAACATCAAATAATTTGATGTGGTCATTCATAGCATATGTAAATTAAATGTCTTATTATTTAAGTTGCTCCACATTTTTACAATAAAATTTTTGAGAAGGACTTTGATCAAAATATTTTTATACATATTATCAAATTAGGTGCAGTGTAAATTTTTCACGCTTTCGTATAGCCGAAAATAATTAATATCTTCCTTGTACATATACTAGCAGTTTTTGTAACAAGTAAGTAATGCTTCATTAGGCCGCGTATCAAAATTAAATATTTCAAAAGAGAAAATCTTATTTCTCTAAAGGAATTGGGTTACGCGTTAATCCCGTGAAAAATGGTTTTTATTTTCGCGTGAAGCCCGCGCTATTCAGTTACGAGCTTATTTTTACTCCAGGCGCACCACTGTCCAAATTCAAATAACGAAGAAGTTAAGAGCGGTGCTTACGAGAGGATTGCGAATAAAATATATAGGTTGTTTATGGTTTTTTTTAAAACAAAATACTATAATATAGTTTATTACAGTAATATCAATACCATATTTTTTTCAAATTTTATTTTAGAAATCAATATATAAATACGTGTGTATTATTTTGATTTCAACATTAATTAAAAAAATAAAATAAACACGACATTTAAAAACTAATAAATCATTTCTTCGTAGGTGAGTGGATAGTGCATCCGACTCACAAGCCGAGGGTTTACGGATTTGAAGTCCGTGCTAGTTGCAACATTTTTTAAACGTTGGTTCATTTGTATTTTTATTCGGGACTCGAAACGATTAAGCTAGTAATTGACAATTATTACTCGTGAAAAAAACTATAGAAACAATCTTCACATTGTGGATATCCATATTCTTTGTTTTAAACCGGATATGGTCATAAAAATATTACGTTTAATATCTAAGGAAAATAATTAATTTTATTATTTATCTGTATTGAAAAAATATGTTTTTGATTTAGTGCAATATTGAAAAATATAATATTCGTTATTATATGTTAAGCGGCAAACAAGCCACCATTTTAAATTTCTATTATCAACAATTGTACTATTATAACTAAGGAAATCTATTGATGAAAACAGAACAAAATTGGCTTACGGAATAAAATGTCATATTTATTCCGTTGTACCACTCGAGATATGTTCCAAAAACTGAGACAGCTTAAATGAGAAATTGTGATACATTTAACCTGTCCAGGAGTATAAACGCACAAATGCGTTCGCTCAAAATTTGATTTAAAGAAGTATAAACGTATATGCACGTTAGGTACCAAGCAATAAAATACTCGTATATACTATTTATAATCGTACGTAACCCGAAAGAGTCGAGCTAAGAATTGACAATTATTACTCATAAAAAAAACTGTCAACAAAACAATCTTCACATTTTGGAGATCCTTATGCTTCGTTTTAGAGCAGATATGATTAAAATAATACACTTTGTATGCATCATATAAACGATATACAACAATAGTATTACATACGTTTAATAAAATTCAAATTTAAAGCTGCAGTAATGAAAAAACTTTCACTCCATTTTGCAATCTTAATTAAAAAAAACTCCTGGAGAGGTTATTATACGAGTATTCTCCTAATTTGGTACTACACTATATTATCTTCTCTGCAGTCTTCAAAATCATATTAGCTAGATAATAATATTTGAATAGATTTAGAGGTATTTTTTACTCAAATTTGAAACACTTTTATCGCTATAAAATTTTAATTCTGAGACCAAGTTGAGAAAAAAATGTAAATCATTATTATTAGAATTTCAATTTCAATAATATTTTTTTTACTTTGCTTCAAATACATCATTGAAATACGGCATTTGCGTAGGCAAGGCTCAATATATTCATCAAGTTGGCTTTCTTAGAATTTATAATATTAACATCCTTATAAATGTCGATATATATATTTAAAAATTACTTCGTAATATTGTAAAACTAATATTAAGCACTAATTTAATTACGTTGAAGCCAAATTCTTAAGGAAATTAAGATCATAAAAAAAAGTTATTGAAATGATATCTTCTTTTTATGTCAATTAAAAATTGAATAGGGTAAAATTTACGTCCGAATAACTTATGTAATAAAATCAAAGCATAATATATATTATTAAATATATCGTTTTAATTCAATTTAATTAACTTTTTGGTCGACACGAAATATTTTATTTATCATCTATCATTATACAATTTTGAAAGTTTAGTTTCAATTTTGCCACATTTTTTGTACTTCATGCGTCTTCAGATATAATTTAAAAGATTTAGTAGTTGTTTATTTTCTACTTCAAAAGGCTAGACACGTATTTTTTTTTTAGTATGGTACACATTGTTTTATGTTAAAATAAAAAATAAATTCTTTATTCAGCTAAACATTCAACCACCGTTATGTTATGATCAAAGTTTAACTATGCTCAAAGCATAGCCTGACTTGAATATACGTAACTTTTTAAACAAACTGTACTTCTTTTACATTCCCACATGGGAATTATCCACTTACTTTCTTTTTGGGTAGGCAGGCTTACAACTGCCACTCTAGTATGAAATGTACAAACCTTTTTTTCTTCATTGTATTGTTTCTTTTTTCACTGATATAAAACTTATAAATTATATATGAAAATCTATATTTTTTTCATTCAAATTACATTTAGTATCACGTAAATTTTGCCATATATTTATTCAAATAATAAATAAAATGATCATATTTTTTTAATGATTAACTGCTTTCTTTAAATATTAAAAACTTTCAAACAAATTTCAATACAAACATTGTTTTTGATAGAGCTTTCAATGTTTTTTTAAATAGCGATATACTCTTTTATCAAAATATTATTCATTTACTCATATAAGAGTATGTTAGGTTTTATTTTGTACTTTATTTCATTAAATAGTTGTTGAATGCGAGAGTCGTTTCTAAGTAAATATTATTTTCATCTCACTTTACAAGTATCCTTATATATTTTCTAAATATACTACTATTTTTGAAATGATATACAACAAAATATTTGGCTAATTGTATCAGTACTTAAGAAGTACGAGAAAATTACACTATGTCAATTTTCGGCGAAATTGATATATCGACATATTACGACAATTATCCAATAATGAACACCGGACAATTTTTAGTCATATTATTTGTAACATAAAACTAGCAAGGTAGCCAAACGCACTTAATTAATGCATCTAAGTTATTTTATATAGCTTTTCGAAACCTGAGTTTATTGTGTTAGTTTTTGTTTACTATAGTTTTATTAAACATCGATTGGATTTTCATTGGATCAACAATTTTATTGCTTCCTAATCAATTTTGGTTGGTATTTTTAAACGTTTTACATTGGCAACGTCAAAATCTTAAAATAGAAAGAAAGTAAACCAATTTTTATGCTACTGTTGTTTTAAAGCATATTTTATTTAAATTTATTGCATAACTTTTATCGATCGTTTGGACATTATTAATATGATAGTGATATAAAAAAATATGTATTTTTATATAATTATTACTTTAATATTATTTTAAGTAATTGATGAAAAAAATGTAGAGTATTTTAAAATACACTACAACCTAAATTTAATATAACCAGAATTTACATTTTCTTGCTATTTAGGTACAATTTTCGCAGTCACAAAAAAAAAAAAACTGACAATCTACATTTTTCCTATTATTAAAATAATATATTTTTGTCAGACCTTTCTTCAAAAGCGTAGAATTGGGATTTCGCTGTAATTTTAAGCGGTCGTTTGTTAAGTTATCTGATGAATGCACGGTTTAAGATTAGGTGAAAAAACATTTAAATATCTCTCCATTAATAACTATTTTTTTGTGACTAGATAGTTTAAAAAATATAGCACATAAATCAAAACTGAGTGAATTGACTTGTATAACTCATTTAAAAATGGCTATTTTTCCATACTTCATTCTTATTGAGAAACTATCATAAAAATATAGTTTTCCACTACATATTTATTTAAAAAAATTAGATCCGAGAAATTCACATTATTTACATAAATTAATTGATGTTGATAAAATAAATAATCTATACAGAGTAAGCTGCTTGTTCACTAGTTTTCTTTCTTATAGAATTAGTTCATAATGTGCCATATGAGTTTTGAGCATCCCACAGATTTAAGTATTTCATTCACACTCAGGATTTACATATTAAATAAAATCGAATTTTTAAATGATTGATATAGAATCTTTATTGTTCTTCAATTTTTTGTTGAATAGTAGTTAAGTGCTTTTTATCATGTTTTTATTTTTTTAACCTCTCTTCTCTTCTTTCTTAGTATTTTTTTTTAACCTTATTGAAGAGAATTTGCAACCGATAAATTTTTAAATGATTGATATGGAATCCTTATTGTTCTGCAATTTTTTGTTGAATACCAATAAAGTGCTTCTCTATGGTGTTCTTATTTTTTTCTTTTCTCTTTTTGCTTTGATTAATATTTTTTTCAGCCACATCAAAGTGAATTTGCATAAAAGAGATTTCTGAAAACAACGCAATAAATTTTTATAAACGGTTTTAATTGAAACATGAGACGGAACTAAACATTTTTTATAATATTTACTTTAAGAGATTACACATATCATGTATAAATTATATCGGTAGCAATAATATTTTGATAATAATTATTTAATAAAATATTAATCACAAAAATAAATAATGCGTCGTTTAAAAATATTGCCATTATATTCAAGAATAATATTTCATTGGAAATTTTGTCATATTATTTAGTACTCTAAGGTACTCGTTATGTTTCGTACTACGTGTATAGCTTTGCAGTATAATTTAGATTTATTTCATGTAATTTTATAAAAGTTATTTTAAGTTATAGTACTCGTACTTCAAAACATAAAACTAAGCACCGCAACACACGGCGAGATGAATGCTTTAAAACTTTTAACTGCGTAAACTTTAAAAATTACGGTATTTTATTGCAAGTAAATGGCGGCCATCTATTACAAAATTTAAAAAAAAAACATATTCTGCCAGTTGTGAAAAAAGTTTTTTTAGCTAAGTAACTTGTATTTCAAACCATAATTAATACTAATTGTAAACACCTGTTATTGGTGAACTGTCACAATCAAATATTGATAAATATATTTTTCAATTAGATTACAAATTATATTATGTAATACACTGTACTCGTATATGGTTTTGACGTATTAGTCACTTTCGATAACTTAGTTGATATGTTGTCCTGTTGCAAGTTAGCATCACGTAATTGGAGACAAAATTTTCAAATATTTTTTTCGTTTATATAAAATCTGTTGCCAGTCCACGGATTCAAATTATACACTAAAAAATAAAAACTATTATTTGAAAATATGTAATACGAATCAATAAAATGTTTGCATCGTCAATAGTTATCGTCGTGCTCCACATCTGAGTGAATATAGAAAATATTTTTTATATAGTAATAAAGCTTTTACAAAACAAAACTCACATATCTACTATTCAAATGGTAAAATGATTGAAAAAAGTACACGAAATAAATATATAATTAATTAATATTACCAAAATAAAACTTGAAGCCTATGTAAAGTAAACATTTTTATTAATACCACTTTTCATTGATATTGTTTTATAAAAATCATCAGAGAGGAAAGATAGTTTGTATTTATGGCGCGTCTTATATTTAATGGGTCTTTGCCATAGTACAAGTACAAGGTAAAATTTTTTTTAGCTTATAAAAACTGGGAGCATCTTATAATCGATTTATTACGTTTTGATTCTTTATGGTTAGAGATAATTTGTTGTTTTATAATATTGAAACATTTTATTCTACCTACCAATACTTGCAACTAAGATTACGTATGGCCCCTTGCCTGACACGAAATCATGGTTAATTATATGCACAAAACATATTTATGCCCGTATTTAGGCGAAAAGGATTAACTCTCATAGAAAAAAATTTACAGGGTGTACAAAAAAACTTTTTTTATGATTTTTAGTCACACTAACACAAACTTGAAGTTCATGATGACAAATAAATCGATGTTTTATTTTTTTTATTTTATAACCAAACAAACTACCAAAAAAAATATAAAAATTGAGAGTTATTGCTTTTTATTTCCACACAAACTTACTAGGTCCTTTTTTTGATAATCTAACGCTGAATTTTGAAAGTAATTTAGCTTTTTCAGCTTGATTCCTTTTGGCAGAACGTCTACATTGTGATTCCAAAATAAAAGCACTTTTCAAAAAACTGAAGATTAAGCTTTTTTGTCTAAACAGGGTCGTTATTAAAGTTACGAAAAATTTAACTCAGAGTAAGATAATTTAATTTGCCAATTTATTTAGGTCACCAATACTTTTTCTAACAA
>JAPMAE010000244.1:17888-29701 GCA_036584705.1 Rhyacophila sp. 25_7 | reverse complement strand
TGAAATGTATGCTTGTCGGATTGTAGCATTATGTCTGGCACAGAAAAGGTTAAGTTAATATAACCTTATTATATAATTAAAATTCGGCCTTGAATATTTTGGCAAGCATTTTAACTCATAAGTAGCCTATATTAAAAAAAGTTAAGCTAAAAATGTCAGTACAGTACTGTGTAAAACAAGAAAATAATTTATAAATACATTTCCAATTACGATAAAAAAATATTATGAAAAAAAAATATACAAATGAATAGAAATGATTCTCAACAATATAAAGAAATTATAATGCTTATATTTTTATTAATAAGTATAAAAATATAGTGAAGTATATTTCAAGATATAATAATATATTCAGATTTTACGATTTCCATTATGTTGCTGAGTTGCAATTTCTTCCCATCATCAGAGTTAATATCGTATAGTTTCCAATGTGTAAGTTTATAGCCTTCTCTTTCGATTCGAGCCCATCCAATGTTTTCTAGGGTGACATTTACACTGATGGCTGACTTCAATTTCTAAGGACAAAATTTCATTTTAATTTATTTACTAATTGACATTAATATTATTACCAGCCCATGTGAAAAATAAGATTCTTTTCACTGATTTTTTGTGTTAAATATGAAGTTTTTCAATATGTTTTTCAATGTACAATCTTTACATATTTAAATTTTTATAATACCGCAACATAGGGAAGTTATGTAGATTTAAGAAATTTTTGTGCTAGTAGTTTGGCTATTTAATTTATTGAACCTAAATATTTTTTTGATTCACGCTTGCTATTTATTCGATATGATGACATCATACTTTACTTATAATACGGAGTATAATTTTATTGTTCTATTATATTATATACATCAGCAATTACATTCTCGGAAAGAATATATTATTTTGAAATATAATGTCCACTTTTATTTAATTTAAAACAGTTTTCAGAATTAGTCATGAGAGAACATGTGCGTTTTAAAAATATTTAGTTTCATTAAAAATTGAATGTCAAATATTTCCATACTAATATAATTTGTTCTTTGGCGAATCTCTTTAAAATCAACTTCTTAAAGTATGAAAAAAATAAATGTAAAATGAAAATGACGAGCCATCAAAAAGGGAGCCAATTTGATATTGCCTCTGTAAAAAAACATTTTCAATTTGAAAAATATGTAAGATATCAAAATATTATGATAATTTATACCAGAATGTTAACAATCAAAAACATTAATAATAACCGTTTTTTGTTGGTTGTCCAAAGCTGGGTGTATATATTTTCCTTTTATTTTATCTGGTGCTGCAGCAGATGCACTGCTCAGAATGGTGTGTGGTGAAAGCATGCTATCGCACATTTTTTCCATTATTTTTACTCCAAATCCATCAATATTCAGTAGATCCGAAAAAGATTCAAATTTGACATTGTTTTCTCTTAATTTCAATATTTTCATCAATCGATATCGAGAGAGTGTTATCCTAAATAAAAAGTAAAATATGGATAATCTCAATATGCGTACAACATAACTTTGGAAAAAACTTGTATGTAATGAAGAACATTAGTAAAAGGTTATGTGGGTGATGATTGTTGACTTGATATCCGAAACATTTCTCAACCCTGGAAATTATACAACCGATATAAAAAAACACTAGTTCGATATTATTACCACATATATTTTAAATACATTTCATAATAATATTACATATTATGCTACTGTTTTTAAAAGTAAATACAGGATGTCATATTTCTATGGGGTTTTCAAACTGCACAGTTATCAGCGCAATCCAATTAATAATAAATGGAAGATTATTTTCCCTCTCATCATGTTGGCATTGTTTTACTTTTAACATTAATACAGAGAAAAAATACAAATTACCTCGACAATTCTTCAGCACTCGAATCATTCAACATTTTAAAAATAATTCTTTCTTGATCCTTATCATATTTTGACCGGTAATTAAAAATATTCTCTTTTGCATCCACATAGACATGACGTATTCCTAGGATCTAAAGAAATTCATATGATCTATACAAGCATCCAATAAAAGATATACAAATTTAGAGCTTGCTCATAAGCGTCCACAGCTGCTTTCTATAGGAAAATCAATTACTTTTCAAGCATTTTCACCAGATAAACTATCAACCATGAGACTTCAATGGATAGTAAGTAAGCACCTGAATTTGTCTGAAATCCTGTTCTATGTCAATTTTTAAACATGAATTTAGGTTACAGACTAAATATGTTGAGGTAATAATTGTCAAAAAATTTGGTAGGACCTCTACATTGTGGATATCCAAAAACATTATCTGTGATTGGACACAGTGGTTTACATTTTTTAACACCGCAGTCTAGGCGGAAGGATCTTGAAGCTTTTTTAATATTGTCGTACTCATCATGCTTGCTTGCATGAAACAATTAATACAGTGAGATATATTTTAAGTTATCAAATGAATAAACAAATAAAATAGGAAAGATAACCTGTATTAATGAAAAAATTAAAGTAATGCATTTTTTTGTGTACATAACCTCAAGGACAATGTTTTAAATTTAGTAACATTCATTCAACAGTTCATTCATGAAACATCTGACATTCTTAAAGTATACCTTTGATCGAAAGCACGAGATGAATTTACTCCTTACTATAGGCGATAACATAGTTTATGCTTATATTTTACAGCCTCATCAAAATTTAAAATGAAAAACAACGCACAGAAGCTAGCGGTACATTATTATGAACTGACATTTGTTTAAAAATATTCGCGGTACTACAATAGCATATAGTGTAGACTTTTCCATAGCCAGTATAAACAATAACTAGATGGGTAAAAAATGATAAAATAGAAAATAGGTAAAAAAAAGATTTTTCTTATTATTTATAAAATCAATTATATTTTGTTTTTAAATCGAGATAAATAGTATTAATAAAATTAATGTTTTAAAGAGAGTTATCACAGTGGCGCAACACTGTGAGTAGAAATTTAATGTAGGTACAGATTTTCAGCAGACTTGCAACTGTACAATATTTTTAAACGTCAAAGTCATATGTTAATGACAACACGACTTGTTTCATTTTCTGGATCAGCAAAATCGGCATTAATTTTTATATAATGGACCCATAGAATAAATAGAATGGACACCAAAATTAATGTCGATCAGCTGATTACAGCAAAGGATGAAAGTCCGGGTAGACATGAGTTAAAGTTGTTGTGTATAGACTTATCTCAATACAGCAGTTCAATTCAATTTCTTATATGCTGTGTTGCAGTTTTTATATTTTACCTAGCCTATGGATACTTCCAAGAGCTGATATTTACCCTTGAAGGTTTTAAACCATATGGCTGGTATTTAACTCTAGTACAATTTTTATATTACACGCTATTCGGACTTCTGGAAAGTCGACTGAAGGGCTCACAAAATAGAAGGTTCTTTTTTATAATTCAAAAATGTATTTTCTAAGCGATTATTTCTTTTTCCGTACTGGATACTATGAATAATAAATATTCACCAGCATACCCGATCTGGTTTAAAGATTTTGTATATTTAAGAGTAAACAAAGTTTTCACAGTCAGGCTTGTCGCAAATAATTTATTTTAAAGCAATTTACAGTTTTCTTAATTATGTTTAAATGCTATATACCAAAAGTATCTATCAAACATATTATACAATCAGTGTTGATTCTCTGTTATTATTGTTTTGTTACCACTGACAACATTTCAATAATTTTCTTGATATTTTCGTATAAAATATTGAAATTATTATTAAAACTTTATAAAAGTATCACGTATTCTTAGAACATGTCGGACCAATATTACATGATGAAAAATAAAATAAATATATAAGTCGAAGAGAAAAACATATCGCTCACTGGTGTGTCTATAGCGGGAGTGAGGAATTGTTTTATGATGGAAGGCCACATGAGTTAATTTATAATCCAGTAAAGCTTTGAAATTATAACAAAAATATTTTGTGGACTGTAAGTATACAAAAAGTGATAACAAAATATCCATAATTCATGCAGGTTGCAATCACAAAAAAAAGCAAAACAAGGAATCTCATGAAAATGTTATAGAAATATGTAATATTTTTATTATTGTTCTCCAAAAACATGGAATTCTATGGTTCTATGAATGCAGGCCAATGCGGGCCACTGCCGCAGGCTCCTCATCTCTGGTCTAGCATAAACAATGAGTACGTAGACACCACAAAAGTGTGTTTTTAGTGGTCTAAAAATTGAAACTGTTATCCCTGTTTTTTCAGAATTCCGATGAGAACATATTTTATTCTTGCTGTATTGACCCTTGGCACCATGGGATTTTCCAACGCATCTCTGGGTTATTTAAACTATCCCACTCAGGTCATATTTAAGTGCTGTAAACTGGTGCCAGTGCTCATTGGAAGCGTTATAATACAGGGTAAAAAATATGGCACCCTCGATTATTTAGCAGCAATTTGTATGTGTGTCGGTCTCACACTGTTCATATTGGGTAAGTCTCTTTTAACGTTTACTATTAATGTTTTATTTATTTTGTTTCTGTTGTAGTATTATATTTTATCAGTTGAATATAAAACCGATTGTATACCAGTTGATGCACAATTAATATTTTTCTTTACGTAAATGTATTGTGTAAAGATAATCAGTTTTAAATTCGTACAGCTTATGGAAATTCATTCTGGACTATCTATCTTGTTAATTTGTGCTTCTGAGATATGCAAAAATCAAACATATTTTTATTGTATTCTCTATCATACTACGCAGGCGCTGGATGCTTTATAGAAATATTTTGTATTATAGAACGAAATATCAATGTGCCCACAAATACGCATCCCATTCTCAACGTATTGATATCTAAACGCACAAACATGTGCGCGCCTCAGCGTTTATCCATAAAAGTTGGAAACACGCACAGATACATCACGTGATGTACATGTGTTAATAAAGATTTTCACATTGAATTAGATGGTATGTCTGCTAAGACCAGTATTACAGTGATGTAGTAGTTGTTGATATGAGACGTGTGATGATATCATCTAGGATTCTGTCTTTGGTTTACTCTCTCCAGTCATTTATATTCAACCTTTCTGTGTCTCCATGATGTTACCCACTCATCTCTCTCTTTACCCAGGAGCCACGTGTCTATTAGAGTTTTTTTAAATACCTTTTTGAGTGCTCTAGATTCATCATAAGAGTATGGTGAATCTAGAGTAAGACTCGCCCTCCTATGTGTCCTTGCTCTCAAGACATTTACTTTGTCAAGGACAAAAATTAAGCTTTTTTCTACATATGAGTTCTCTTTCACGATTTTGAGTATGAAACTAAAATACGAGTATGCTTATAGCTTGTATGATGAATATTAAAAAAGTGTAACTTCTACTATATCATATAATTTAAAAAAAAGTTATTTTTTTCAAAGCTCATTATTTCATTTAAATTCATTCGCAGAGGAAGGGTAAATTTAATATACTGAATCGTATCGAAATACCTTTGTAGTATTGTAGGACCTTCCATATCAGAGGTGGGAAACCTTTTCATGCAAGAAGGCCACATACTAATTTGAAATACAATAAAGCAGCACGTATTCATTCACAATTTGCTAAAGCCAGTGGCATAGCTACAAAATCAGAAGTGCCTAAAATAGGAACATGATTTTAGTCAGTCAGTATATTTTCACCTCTAAGGAAAAAGATGATTGTATTATATAATTCAAAGCCACAGATCGGTCATAAGGGTTCAGAAGGATATGGCCATATTTGAGCCTCTGGTCTATATAAAAGGTTGATAATCAATATACTGCCTTCATACATTAACAGAGTTGAATTCTATAAATATTTCTTATACATTTACAGCCGATTCTGAAACTTCACCAAATTTTGACACTTTAGGAGTTGTCATGATATCAATGGCTTTGTTATGCGATGCCATGATCGGAAACATACAAGAAAAAGCAATGAAATTATTTCAAGGTTCAAATACGGAAGTAGTCCTGTATTCGTATTCAATTGGTTTCGTTTACCTATGTATTATAATGATTTTGACTGGTGATCTATTAAAAGGATTCAAATTTTGTTATATGGTGAGTTTCGATCCATACGTTTCGTGTAATATAATTTTGAATAATTACATTTTCTTGAACTAAGCAGAATTATAATACTTATACTATACTGAATTCTATAGATCGTTGCTTCTTAACACTTCGTATTGTAGATCATTTCAAATTACAAATTTTTGATTGAAGAATAGTTATGTATTTCATTTTTTATCTTTTGAATCAGTACATTTTTCATATAATGAAAAAATGAAATTTTCTCTAATAATTTTGTATAAAACCATAATTATATTTGGAATTGACTAAAGGAATTTAACTTGGTTATAATTCTCAACTATATCTTCAAAGGTTTGACCTTTCCTCAAATTTAGAAGCTCATCCGTTGAGGAATTGAAAACAAAAATATATTTGGATATTGTTGCAAACGGATTTTCAATCTAATTGTATCTCTGAGTACTGATTTTGGTCAAAATAATATACTTATAATTGGTACAATAACTGTTCAATTAATAATTTGATAGGATTAGAATTAAAACAATGGCTAAATACTAAAGTAGACCTAATATAACAAAAAATAAGTTTAGGTATAAGTCTATGACTACATCAATATCAGTAAGTGCTTAACAGAGCCTTTGGTTTTATTTTTGTTTAAATCCATTTTTATTCTATTTTTTTTAATATATAGCGTACTTTCTATAAACTTGTAGTATTTTAAACGTATAGTAATTGTAAAATTTTTTAACAAAGCCTTGAATAGACTATTCTTTGTACAGTTGCTGTGAAATTTGTTCTAATATGCGAATTTGGTGTATTCAAAATTTACAATTGTATGTTGTAGATATAAATTAATTTCAATTCGTTTTCAGCATCCATTGCCCACATATGGCTATGGATTAATGTTTAGTCTGACAGGGTATATGGGCATCCAGGCTGTTTTGACATTGGTTCGAACATGTGGGGCGCCCACTGCTGCAACTGTAACCACAGCAAGGAAAGCTGTTACGATGGTGTTTTCATTTATTTTATTCAGCAAACCTTTTGTGTTTCAGTGAGTATTGTAAATATATGTATACAGGTGCGTTTTATGTTCCAGGTTGATGTTTTTTTTAAATTACTTTTAAATGAAACACAATTTTATAATTTATATTTAATGAGTTGATTATATAGTCGTTACCATTTTGTAAGGAATACGATTTCGATCAAATGACCATCTCTGGCCCTGGGGCAAACGCGAACTCTTTCAAGCACACTTGCAGACTTCTAGTGTTATTTCAGCATTTTCTTTTCGAATATTATCCTTAAGTATCGGGATTGTAGCTGGTTTGTTGTACACCTTTCTCTTCAAGTATATAGGATATAATCAGGGTCAGTCAAATTATGGGATTGTGGGGGCCAGTTGATATCACCATTATTTGGCCTAGAAAAGTTTCTCGCAAAATTTGCATTGTAGTACAAGCTGTATCTGATGTAGCACTGTCCTGTTGGAACCACATGCGGTGTAGGCTCAATTGATCGAATTCGGGCACAAGAAAGTTTATCAACGTGTCACGATAGCAATCATCAATAACTGTTACAGCATTGCCTCTAGCATCCTTAAAGAAATATAGCCCAATGATACCGTAGGCCCAAATAGCCTGTAGCACCATAGTCACTCTATGAGGGTGTAATTGTCATTGGTATCAATCGAGGATTTTCAATGCCCCAATAGCGGCTATTCTCTTTATTAACAAAGCCAGTCATGTCAAAATGTGCCTTGTCGCTCATGATAATATTTTGCCGAAAACGGTGGTCATTTATTCTGACCTGTAAAACCCGAGCACCACAATCTCGCCGCCATTTATGGTAACTGTCCTGTAGCTCTTGTGTCAATTGAATTTTATGAGTAAAAATGCAATTTTTTTTGATAATTTTTGACAAACATGAGACATTTCCAATTTTTGTGCACGGCGTTGATGAAAGGTGCACGGACATTCACCAACACTCTACCTCACTGCATCAATCTTTTCTGGTGTATCTTGGCTACTTTGTCACTCCGACTTTGCTTTCTCTCCCAGTGTACGCAAATTTTCAAAATTTTTCATTACACACTAAACGGTTAACTTGCTTGGCACATATTAACACCAAAAAATCACGCAATTTTCTTCACGTATTCACAATTGAACAATTATTAAAATAAAATGTTTCAATAATTTCAACACGTTACAGCGTTAGGAGCTCCATAAAAAAATGTGATCGACCACTTTCTACGACTGTTAAATATCGACTGACAAATGACAGCCAAATCAAAATAGAGGCCAAACAAAATCAGCCTAAAACACAAAATGTACCCTGTATTATAATACAGTATAAAATATAGTATATATATATATCCTCTCCTCTTCCGGTTATCCTTTTTCTCTTACACCCCAGAATGAGATTCATTTTCGCCGGTTGAATCCCAAAGAGGGAGAAACGGAAAAAGAATCCCCTTTCCTCTTTATATATTGTCACTACAATGCAGAACTATTCTAAGTTCAATTTCAAATAAAATTTCATTTGATACTAAAAGCGATTTATGGCGTGCAGTATATTCTATGAGAGAACCTATTACAAAAATGTATTTGTACTAATATTACAAACAACTCACCTGTAAATTAAGTGCAGTGTGACATGGGATAGTTCTGCACTCAAGCAATGATATATGCTACACAATTCTATTTAAGATGTGTAAATTATAGATTACTGAAGAAAAAGACATACATTTGGATAATGTTCTAATTAAACCAATGTTTTCTCGACCAGCTAGAAAATTTTTATAATCTACTTTATAGGGTGTATTTTTCAAGTAAAAAACAGTCTTTCTGCACTAGAGTAATATTTATTCAAGAGCTTGTTTCCGACGTTTTAAAATGTTTACTTCTCTGTATGATATAATATAGTTTTTCTATCCACCATTAATTTGACCAATAGCTTTAAAGGAAATATCGTTCGACTGCATCTTATTATAAATTCTGAAATAGTACAGATATTGCTTAAATATTTTTCAGTATGAATAAAATCATTTCGCTGTGTAAGCATTTGATCACTCCACCCCTGAGTTTTTTTTTGCTATGTGAGTACATAAAATGTGCAGGATTTTTCAGAACATGATGCCTAGTATAAAGTTTTTGTTGAAGGTCTTTTTACAAGCAAAAATATAAAGTTAACAGTTGATTTTATTTTAAATATTCATCAGTTGTTTTCGATTCATGGTTTTTCATTATACAATGGGCTGAATGCGGGTTTAGTAATTATTGTGATTGCTTTGTTGTGCTGCCTCATATGAGGTACGAGTAATTTGATCGATAATATAGGCAATTAATTATCATTGTAATTAAAATTCCTCACTGTAGTATATTTTTAAATCTTAAATATATTATTTTAAATATTTCTGAATCTCTTTTGCAGGTATCTGTGGTCCGGCCTGATAGTTTTACTTGGAATTTATTTAAACGTTTACAGCAAGAGACATCCAAACGTGTCATTGATTTCTTTAATCAATCCAAAGACTTACATAAAGCTGTTGAAAAATTCCAACCATAAACATTTTTCTGCAGTAGTTTAATTGATTACTTTGAATAGTGGCTATGTTATCAGTCAACCAGTAAGCATTTTAATTATATGAACTTAACTGACTTCTGATAAGAGACTAGGTGTTGATCTTAATTACGTATCAAAATATTACTTATCTGTTTGTCAATTTAATTGAATATGTATGTATTTTTAATAAACATAGTGTTATGTTGTATAATTTTTACAAATGCTTTACTCAAATTAACTTGTCCAGAGTGAGTTTTTTAATTACGGTTGCACAATTTGGTGACAGTTTTTTCATAAATCTAACTATAAATTTTGAATTTTATTAAATGTATGGATTACTATTATTGTATAATATTTGTTTGATGCATACATAATATATGAGTATTTTATTGCTCGGTGCTTGATGTACATATACGTCTATACGCATATATTCAAATCGAATTTTGAGCGGATGTTTATGCGCGTCCATACTCTGGACAGGTTAAATATGTTGTAATGGAAAGCTACTCGAATATATAATTAAAATCGTTTGACACGAAATCATGATGCAAATTTATGAAATAAATACACAATAAGAAAATAAGAAATGCAAGTATATTTTATTTTTCTTCTGAGGTGTGAAATCTTCTTGTGTTGAGCAATTCTTGTTTTGACCCTACATAGTATTTTGTTTGGATCATAATATTTCGTGTTAAACGATTTACGCCATATTTCTAGTATGTAAAATTATTTTACAAAACAAAACATCGACACTTACAAGAAATCTGTAAAAGTGATAATTTTTTTTTGTTGTACTCATTAAAATCAAAAAAATTATAATGAATCCAGAAAAAAATTAAAATTTTTGTCATTTATTATTGAAATAAACATTGCCACGTTATCAAGGACACTAATAAATATCAATGTTTATATGTATTTATTGAATTGATATTTGTATTTTGTAACAATTTATTTGTGTTTCAAATGATGAAATTTGAATTCTACTGATTAGGATAATCTTATCTTTCTGAGCTGAGTAGTCATAATTTGAGTAATGATGTTGATGTTCAATGTGCTTGTATTTTATATGAATATTATACCTAAATAATTGAAAATTATTTCTTATTTAAAATCTATTATTAATATACCTTTCCACTGAGGAAAATGTAATATAATATCAATTCTGTATTGTTTTTTTAAAAAAGTATGAGATGTAATATAATACATATTGTTTTTTTTTTATTTATATTATTCCATATTAAAAATTTAAAAGGTAAGAAGATTTTTCTCATCGCTTAGAATTCAGGTTTTGGTTATTCGATTTCGGTACAGAGAATGTTTTGAAATCTGAAGCTCTCAAAATTGACAATTCTCACATGTGTTACTCTGAACTGTAGTTTTTAGCTTGGATTCATACAGACATACATACTTTTATCGTTTGAATGACATTGCATCTATATCTCACTGGTGGGCAGTGAAAAATAGATTGATAGTATAATGCACAATATTAATTGAAACAAACAAATGTGGTTCATTTTGATTATCCCATATACTAGTATCTAAAAAAATACTATTAATCGAGTATTGCAATACTAAAACGCGATTTGTAAAAAAAATATTTCAAAGGCCGTGATTAAAGCTATTTTTATTAAATTTCCGATGGGACTAAGTAGATAAAACAGATAATTAATATACATATAATCGATTTTTCGAGGAGTGATTGACTAAGGTTTCTTTATCAATAATAGCGAGTTTGTAGATGGAAAGAGAAAGAAGCGATCTCTTTATTTATTTCAAGATTTAATACAAAAAATTTCACATTAATTGGACTGTCTCCGTGAATCTGTATTTGATTATTCGCTGAATCCATGGTTTATACATTTGAAAAGGTAGTTAGTAATTTATCAGTGGATGTTCTATCTATTGGACCGCAGTAGCTGCGAACATAACAATCTGTCCACTTACACGGATAATTGGTTCCATGAAAACTGCAAGTAAATGAAGCAATAGAAAACCATTTAAAATATAGGCACCGGTTCCATATTCTCAAGTATTCTACCCTCGGTGAGATATAATCGTGCACATTAAGTATCTCACTGCTACATGTTTATTCAAAATCAATAAAACTTTAAATAATTGAAATGTATTCTTTTGTTGATGTAGATGGCATAAAGTACCTTTCCAGATTCTACTGGTTGTTTGCTTGTTTTCTTTCCTCGTGTATAAGTTCGTGAGTTTTTAATCTCCTACGAAT
>JAPMAE010000243.1:12852-27374 GCA_036584705.1 Rhyacophila sp. 25_7 | reverse complement strand
AAGATATTTAGCATTTCACCTGTGACACAAATTAGCCGACTCAGTTGTGTCTGGTTATAATCTTATATAATATAGTATAAATACGCTCACAGAAATAAATAAAAATGTTTCTTTAAAATATAAAGGTAGAATTCTATAATTCATGTTGGATATCAAGTTTTATGACCGTGAACACAAACTAATACTATTATCTTGATTGGTATATTCTAGAGCAGGGGCGGGCA
Source organism: Rhyacophila sp. 25_7 (assembly GCA_036584705.1). Taxonomy (NCBI): domain Eukaryota; kingdom Metazoa; phylum Arthropoda; class Insecta; order Trichoptera; family Rhyacophilidae; genus Rhyacophila; species Rhyacophila sp. 25_7. Next base: position 27,150 of record JAPMAE010000243.1, on the reverse strand, counting down.
AATCTTTTGGCTGTCGGGCCACATTGATGATGAAAATTTGACCAAGGGCCACATTAAAAGTTTAAAAGTTATAATTTAAAACTAAAGCGTATATTTATTGTACAATATAAGAACAAAATGAATATTTGACGATAATAAGAGAATATCTTATCAGGAGTGCGGAAAGTATTGTAACAAAGCTATGGTATACCAATGCGTATAAATATTAAACACATATTTTATTTACCTACTCTGTAATTGGGTATACATCTTTATTTGAATTTATGATAGTTAAAACACCCAAAATTACATTCATAAAAGTTGTGGAAAATCAGTACAAACATTCCATTTTCAATATAGTTTAAAGAGTGACTGATAATTATTTATCATCAAATAGTATGTCTATAGTATTCTAATATTTTAAAATACTTTTATTTTAGACTATACTTGTCTATAAATAATACATGACAAATGTGCACTTTTTTGTTTTATTCCTTTTAGGGTGTTTTAACAATCATCAGTTAATTTTTTCTAGATATTTATTTATCAACCACGATCACTGGACATTGCATTCACACTTATCTTTCTTAATGGTAAAATATATTATATGTAAGTATATTAAAATGAATTAATTTAACAAAATATTATCGAGTATCACAAATTTGTTTAAAATATGATTTTCTCTACTATGAATACTTTCGAAATTAAAAAATTACATTTTCCTCAAAGTCTATAACTAAATAAAATATTTAATTTTTCAATACAAATTTTATTCCAGAATTATAAAATAAAATATATCTGTAGACAACAAAGTCGGAAATCTATTCAGCAATAGCTTTTATTAAACCATCATTTGTATCATATCCGCTATTTGGGACATACAGTGTAAATATTTCCTTACGAGTACTCTTTACCAATTATTAATTAGTTCAACCATTTAGGTTGATTCTTGTCTACAAATACAATGAATAAACATTTGAAAAAAAGGCGACCAGCGACGGAGGAAAATCAGTGACTTACAGACCCACCTCTGGATATTATATCTACTCTATTCTAATATTAATACTGATTAAAAAGAAATTTTAGAAAATTAATCTATTAAAAAGATAAATAATATCTCAAAATAAAATCATAAAAAGAATGGCTTAAGTACATTGAGTAATAAGGTATCATTAAAAATAAAAATATTTGCTGAAGTAAAAATACTTCAAATATTTATATGAAACTAAATCCTCTTATAATGTTGTCTGAAACGTGGACAAAGGGTATAAAAACCAATAAAGCTCCTCAAACACAATAGGAGCCGAGTAGAGGGTATTATAAAAAATCTTAACGGGACTCCTGGCTCCGGAAATATGAGATACATAAAGTGACCCTTATTTGTGCAAAGCGAAGAAACTGCTAAATAAAGGATAAAATTCTGAGAAAGAAAATCACACAACAAATGAAGGAGATTATTATTATGGCACTACTTAACTGCTTGTAGAATTGATTCAACTAGGAAAATATGGTATTTATTTTCTATGTGCGGATTTTTAGCAATAAATAGCTTTGAATTTCAGCTAGGAAACATTAACAACGGTTTTTATTTGGCATTGTAAAGAAATATGTACGAAATTTGTTTTAGCATTAGAACAATAATAGTCTGTGTACATTCGTACCGTAGAAGTTAACAAAATACAAGTGTATAAAATCTTTCATTTGAAAAAAATATATATGTAGAAGGTCAGAGTAAAATTATTAAAACTATGCTATTTGACGTGAATAATATTTTTCTATATTTCTAAATCATAAAATTTCTTATTATTTGTAGAAAACATACTCATTTTCATTACATAAGTATAAGAAAGATAAGTTTGTACATCAATGTTAATGGATCGAAGACGAACGGTAGCAAGATGTCGCGCATCATGTAAAAAATCGCTTTTAAACTATCGACATTACTGTTTCTGTTGCTTTGCCGAACGAATAAGAAAGTTTATAAACGCTCCAAAAACATTTATTTGAAGATTTATCGCTTTCATCATTGGCAATATGGTACAACAGAAGAAGATTGTTTTTTCTCTTTAATTTAATTTATTTTTAAAACAGTTGCAAGTTACTTTAAATTATTATATTCTGAAAGATAAAATGTTTTAATATGTATATTATTTTTATTAATCCATGAAAGATACTTACTAAATACTATTAAATTATGAATAAGGCTATAAGTAAATTTAAAAGAAAATTTGCTCAAAAACAATTTGATACAAACCTTGTATGTAGTAATTAATACTTTCTATTTAATGAAAGCGTTTTTGTACAATCACAAATATATATACATATATTTGATGGTTATTAATTGCTTTTAAAATCTTTTTTTTTCGTTTATATATTTTTTAAATATTAGACAAAATGACAATTCACTTATTTCGTTTATTTAAACAAAATCATATATAAGATTTTCTTTTATATGAAGCAAATTAGTATGTTTTTAATATATACATTTGCGGTAGTATAGCTAAATCATTATTTTTTTGTATTGTGATAGATTTAAATAAAGATTCAGATATTACAGTGTTAGAGTATATTAACTATTGATGAGCATGATAAATGTATTATATATGAGATTCGATTGCTTTTTATATAAACTACATATAAACTGTATTACAGTTGATAAAAAGAATACCATAAATAATGCTTAACAAGTTATATATTTTTTTGCTACTATGCAATTATATACAGCATTTTTTTCTTATTTATTGACAAATGGTCAAAATATTTATCGTTACTAATTATCAACAAACGATGAAGTACAATTATTCTTTTCATGTTTAATAAAGAATATTTGATGAAACCATGTTTTAATTAAATGATTATCTTTGTCGTTTGACGTAGGTATAAATATGGTGGGTGAAACCTTAGAATTACTTACAATATCTTACAAAAGCTACCCATCGAAAGATTCTTAAACAACAAGAGATTTATTTTGTTTTTTTCCTTCATTTTAAATGTAATAGTTATAGTCCTAAAATTTACAATATTAAAGACAATAGTTATATTTATTAATAGAAATATATAAAGTTTCATTACTGAGGTAGTTTTATAAAGATTGTGTGTATTTTAAATATTGTATAGTTGGTGGATATTATTTTAATCATTGGAATACTGTATCGTATATTTTTTATATTTAAAATAAATTAATAATTAATTTTTATTTGGTATAAAAATAATAACACATGTACTCGTATGTTAATAAAACGTTAGGATATGAGTCAAAAAAAGTTTTAAATTAAAAAAACATACTAACCAAATTGCATTAAGAATAGTGAAGCTCATAAAATGGATGTCTCATATTACCGGAATATAATTTTAATATTTTTGGCATGTCTTAAATACCCCTCATTTGAGTAATAATTAGGCTCTTTGTACCCTATCTTATAAAGCTAATTGTCATTATTGACGTTTATTTGATACTCTATTACGAAATGATCCACTTAAAGGTCGTCCATAAACCACGTAATGCTCCAGAGAGGGAAGGAGGGGTGACCACCAACGTCTACATGGCATTACAGGGGAGAACATGGGTTAATTTTTATTGTTACCTTATACTTTTTTATTTAAAATCTTTTAAATATCATTTCTATATAAATAATATGGAAAGTTACATAACATTTAAAAAGAGGGAAGAGAGATTAAGCCAAATGTCTAAATTGTGTAATATGGCGTAGGGGAGGGTAAAAAAATATATCAAAAAAACGTTACGTAGTTTATAGACATGTTGTAAATTTAAAAACAATTGAAGCGAAAGCCGTGTGGTTTTTTAGTGATTAAAATATTAGAGGTATATTTATTTTCATAACCTGGCTTAAACTATTATTAAACATTTTAAAAATAAGTTACTTAATTGCACAATGCGTCTTTTAAGTTTTACTGTAGATATATAATCGTAAAAGATATATTTTCACATCCACTTCGGGACTCGTGAATGAGAAGATGAGCCTCGGAAATATAACAAGAAATACTTAGATCCAGCTATACTTCAAGTATTAAGCGAGAGTGTTATTGCACTTCAATAAGTTTTACTATTATCGATGGTGATTATAACTATTATTATGTACCATGCAACAGCAGTTCAATTTAAACTTTGAAGAGCTTTTCAAGAACTTCATAACTTGTGTACTTTAGTAAAACAAGTAAACTCACGTTTCTTATCTAATAATATACATCATTATATATTTTACAAACCATTCTATAGCGTAAAAAAATAATATATATTATATTAATTTATTTATCCAATATAAAGCTCATACATCTAAGAGTACATAAAGAGCAATAAATATTTGTTTTATTTGACATTTATATCATTTTTTATATATTTACATTTTAATATGCTTAATCGAGGAATTTAAAATATGATTTTTGAATATTTTATATTGAATTAAATAAAATATTTTATTTTAAGATATTTAATGCATTTACTTTTTTCAAATTTCAATATGTCACTTTTTATAAACTTAACTCGTACTATTTAATTATTGTTATAATTTATAGTCACATTTAACTCGCACACATACCAACGCACATATATATGAGATAAAGAATACAAAAATATAATACAGAGTAGACTACATATATATATGTTCCATGAAAATATTTTATAATAAATGAATGGGTTTGCACGCACGATAGTATTTATATTTGACATAAAGGAATTTGTTTGATATCAAAGCACTTGTGATTAAAGTGATGAAGAAATATTTTTTAACATTTCATAATTTAAATCGAGGTAACAGCAAAATCTTTTAAACATGTAGTAGAACCAAATTATCTCATTTTTTTCGAATGTCAGGAGGATAAAATGTTTTAGAAGTAGTTTTTATTTTATTATATTTTTAAAGGCCTAAATAAACTATAAATCACCTTCCATTAGAGATAATGTCATTTTGCGTGATGTCATCACTGACATTGTGATTTATGAACATTTCGTCAGTATTTTATTGTATTTCTTTTTACCAGATTTGTCTTTCATATGAGTACATTATCTTGAAAATTATTATATTGATATTTTAACATTTATATATTTTGAAACTCAATAATTTTTGCTTTATTTATCATTATTCACTCATGCAGTATTGTTATTTTTAGTACCAATTTTATGTTATATTATGAAGAATTTAAACTGTATTTTTTTTGTAAATCTTTTTTTTTTACTTTAACACAATTTATTTAGACACGATATTTATATCAAAAGTTAGTAATTTACAATTAAACGTATAAAGTTTATAGTAAAAGTCGTCTAGCAAAAATATTTTGCATCATAATAATATGATTATAGAACGCCGTAGTAAAAATGTTATTTTGAAACCTTATATAAAAGTTTAAGAATATTATGAAGACTGAACGACATTTAAGTAATATAAAAGACATGAAACCGTATAAAGAAATGTCTAACTAGGGTAAAAATAATCATTGAAATACTCGTGTTCTTGAGTACAACAAACGAAAATTGATGATAGTGTTAGCAAGAACATTTTTCTATAATACAAGTAATTATTATAGACAGCAACATATTTGTTAATTTATCAGAAAAATAGTACTTTATTTCATACGTGTTACTTAAAATTAATATCATAGTTAATAAAAATGAAAGAAAGATATTCTAATAACCTTATTATTTTTAATATTTTAATTAAAAATGTTTGGTTAATGTAAAAAATCTACTTCTTTGATGAATTATTTCGCTGAAATTTTGAAAGTTGTTTTGTAATAACCATCGCAAAAACATCAAAAACCTCACTCCGTTCATCAGACTTCCGAAAGTAAAACTTTTTAAACATATTCTCATTCTCACATAAATTTTTAACGCGATAAAAAGTTTCCGTAGTTGAGTTAGGTAAATAAAATATTTATCAGTCCAAAGTGGATTCAACGCGTTGTGTTTACTGCAAATGTTGGTTGGAATCAGCTCCGAACTTTACGCGAAAGTGATTTAAGATTATAAAATTTATAAATAGTTTAAGCATTATGTTAAATATCTTCCTAAGTGTACAGTATTATTTATATTTGATAACCCGTTTAAGAATACCATTATCATTACCGCAAGTATTCAGCAAAAACGTATTTTTTTAAAATTAGATGTTCAATATATGATAACTTTTATATACACATTGGATTTATTAATGAAAAAAATACATCAAATAAACATAAGTACCTAGATTTATTTATAATTATATAATTATATAATAAAAAATAAAATAATAGTAATAAAAAAACTTTCTTCGATTTTTTCATTTTTCTTAATGGATATTAAACCGTTCTGTATACATATTCAAATATATAAGAAAAGTAAAAGATTTCACAATTTCTAAGTCCAGTCCTTTTTGAGACCTTGCTGAAATTTTCAAATTTAATAAGTTTGGGGCAGGAAGCTTCGAGACAGCTTAAATATTACAACTTTGGTAATCATATGAAATCAAATCTGAGGATATGAAAGACTTTGTATTTTTATATAACACTTACCTTTTCATCTGAGACAGGTATCATAATGAAAAATTCTCATCAGTAGAAGAATATAATTCATAAATCAGGAGTAAATAATTATTATTAAAAACTAAAATAATTTTACGCAGATGATTAGGTTTACATCTCAGTCCTCTTCGACTCCTCACAAAAGCAGTTTACCGCGCTTCGTGGCGGGACGTCATTGAAAGCGAATGTTCATTTCTTCAAGAACATGTTTGCTTCAATTACCATGTAGCTGTTAATTAATTAATATTTTTTTCTCATATCAGACGCAACATGCAACGAAAATTCAATTATAGTAACAAAGTGTATCTATCGCATGTATTTTTTTCTTAACGGTCGTGATCATTCTCCTCCACTCCATTCCTTTTAAACCTCATAAAAGAAATTAAAAACTAGACTATGACTAATAACGACTCTAAGAGAGGACACCTTGTATGGTTCAATGAATTCAGTTCTCGAAAGCTATCAATTTCTTTATACATTAACGTTAAAATAGCTTTTCTTATTTGAAATTATTTTAATATATACATATAAATGAATTAAATTCTAATTTTCTCTTAGTGAAAGAATTATACATGTAACATTATAATTTCGTCGTATTTTTTGTCATTCACAAATTATAATAAAAATAATGATCATTTCTTAATTTACACTCTTCTTATATAAATTTGCTCCTTTTTTATATAAAAGTATATTTACTCATACATATAATTAATAATAAATTATATTTTTCATATCGTAAAAATGTGCACAAAAGTAAAGTTAACCATTGGTAATAAAAACATTTATGGGTTTATTCATCCATTTACAAGGCCAAGCTGTTATTATTATTTACCGAGTCATAAGAATAATGAAATATCTTTTTAATGGAAATGTTATTTAGTTAAACGGGGCGTTTCTCAGGGGATCTTTAAGAAGTCTCGAAGTGTTCTTGAATTCTCAACATCAATTTGCAAATTAGGCTGTAGAATAAAATAACATTATGATAATGGAATAAAAACAAATTCGTATATATTATTTGTAAAATTTTTTGATGTTGTTACTATTTTTGATTAAAAACATTTAAAAATAATAATAACAAAAAGACTATAATTGTTCGAGGCATTCCTTAGAGTCAATTAAAAAAATAAATTTAATTAATAATTTCGTTTGAGGGTGTCGGTTATTTAAATGCGATATATGAGGTTAAAACAATGATATATTTTTATATATACTGTAGAAATATTAACGCAGGTTGCAAGATTATCTTAGCTTTTTTGTGCCCAAAGATGTATGTATTGGTTAATGAAAAATATTTTTTGAAAAATATCTTTCTAAGACATACATACCTACATTGTCAAATTTACTATCTAACAGTATTCAATGAATATAAAAATCTTTTATCTTATTTTAAAAGATATTACAGTCTATAAAACATTTCTTATTTTGTACTATTAGATACTTTCCAGTACATATTACAATTTTATTTTATTTTTTCTACATTAATATTATAAACATGAACTCATTACTGAATTTATAATTAATATACATGAAAAAAAGTTCAGATATGACAAACTTAAACAAATTTAAGATATATATTCAAATCGTTTGAACAGTATTTATATTAAATTTATATTAAAAGCAAAACAATAATACAATGCTTTTAAAGATTAATTTATAAAATATAACGAATATATGAGAAATTTCTTTTTAAAATATTTTTAATACAATCTATGGAATATCTAACTGATTATAATTTATCAGTGGCCTTTTATTCGATCAAATGTTCAATACAATTTAACTTGTTTTCAGCTAAATACACGGTGTGCTGTCTATTTCCTCACCGGGAAAGTAATTAAAACGCCATGAAATACGTTTTTCTTTTTAAATGATAATATTCTTTATATACCATATAATATTATACAAATACCTACCAAAGAAATGTTATGGTGACAGAATGCAAAATCATCAAATAACTAATCGGCATTATGGTGAGTGTCTAAATATGCAGTGCCTTCTTTTAGGATCACATCTGAGAGAATACAGGTCAAGTGATATTTGAAGTCCATACGATACGCCAATAAAGGCAATCATTTTGCAATTTTACTTGTTGTAACTTACGAAAACTTACCGGTATATAATTGATTCACGAGATTTATTAGCCCTACTTTTAACTGACCACAAATGGTAAAAAACACGCAATCGAGTTAATAAATTAGTTTTAGAGTAAAACTTAAATAAGACTACAATATTTTTTAAATATTATACTTTTATAATCTTTCGCGATTGTATCTCTTTTAATTACAACCTGCAAGGTATTACATTTTTTAAAAAATAAACTAATTTGACCAGCCCCCACAATCAAGGAGCTCAGCAAAGAAAAAAAACAAATAAAAGTCGGATTTTTTAAAAAGTTCAAGCCTGAGAATATTATCTCATCCGCGTGAAACTTTTATAATTAGATTATTCTTTATTTATCATACAACTTTTACACAAGCATAACATAAAGATTGTCTAAAAGTTTAAGCTGTGTCTATTTGTGTTAAAAATTTGTCAAACTTGTTCTAATAAGATAATATTTATTTATATTGCATATCAAAAAAGGGAAATCTGATTTATATATACATATTTAAAGTATTTCTAATGTTTAAGATTTAAAAAATTGCTGATGTACACGTGTATTTTATTTTGGATAATATTTATTATGAAATTATTTTTATATAATTTTACTATTTTTCATTTATGAGGATTACAGTTCCAACCTATAAAATCATCATCATATCTTGCGGAAGTTTGGTGTACAAAATATTAAAAGAGTGGCCATTTCAGGTGTGAAAATTCAAAAGAATAGATCATCATGATATTGCATTTGTAGTAAATAGTTTCTAGTCAAATATTAACACTCGTAATTTTTACGCAATATTAGGTGAGAGAAAGCATGTTGCTTACGTTTGTGAATGAGATAATAAATAGTAATTCTGTAGTATGCTAAATAAAGGAATAATTGAATCAGTTTAAGATAACAAAGAATTTACCATCTGTAGTATCACCGACCTCCGCAAGCAATTTAGTCCAAACACGGTCAATTTTTGAACAGGTTTAAATAATCTACCATTGATTTGCTAGTACTAATAAATGCAATTGTACGCATTTGTATGCTTGACCTATCAGAGAAGATTTTCATTACGTTTCATATGATTTTAAACGCGGAATCATACGAGTTGATATAACAGTGCAGGTTTGTGTATAATAATGATTAAAAAACATATTACTGTTATTTATTCATATCGTCTATTCATATGTAGCATGGAGAACTCTGTATACCCTCATTCGAGCTCGAAACTGTTAAGTCATTTTAGGTGTCTTCGTAGATTTGCTCTCCGTAAAATTACACTTTGCCAGCTTCATAATTGGTTTCATTGATACATTTTTCACGTACCTTATAAGACCTACTACGTACGATGAATTTTGTACGATATAAATGCATAAGTAGATACTCCCATAAAATAGATTTGATCTCCCTTCTGCTAGTCAGGAATTGACTAGTCTAATTTATGATTATGAGCCATTTAAATTTACACCTTCTTGACATATTTAGGAAAAATATATACGTTTGCTTTTTAATCGATTTTTTTAGCTGCGATGAATCTTAAACTCTCAAAAGTTTATTTGAAAAAACTTAAAAAAATTGGAAGGAACTTTAAAGGGAACGACAAAAAATGGTTAATGGGAAAATATTGTTTTGAAAGAAAGATATGTTAGATATATGAGTACATACTAAAAAAAGTCTAAAGAGAGGCTTTGCTAATAGCTATAGAACTAAATAGATTATAGTTCCATATAATTAAAATAATATAGGTTATTCAAAATCTCAGACGTTTAAATAAAAAAAGTGCAGTGCGCATCTACATTCGACTACTACTTTTAAAGTATGGTAAAAATGAAATAATCATCTATTTAATCTTTGAAATATCTCTAACCATTCAAATACAATATACTGATTTCACACTGCAGAAATTCTTTTATGAATTTCAATTGACGTACATGGAATACGAAAAATTTCCATATTCTTGCTGAAAAGTGCTACCGGAATCATAATATTCTATAATTCACTCTCGACCGGTCTATTCTAACCGGAATGCAAGATTAATGTATGCACTTTTTTAGAACTGAATGCATTTTTTGCATTAAACGTTCAGTAAAAATCTCACTCGTATATTTACATTCATTCTCCCTTTGCCTGCGTTGAAGATGATAAGGATAATAATATTATACGAAACGGTGAAAGTAGAAAGCAAACGGAGAGTTTTGTGTATTTCATTTTCATATATAGAGTCTTTCTTATTTTAATTTCTCACATCGTATTTTTTGTGAAAAATAATAAATATAGTATACTACTGTATATCCCCAAAAAAAATGGACTAAAAAATAAATTCAAACCTGATTTTTAGTATGTTTGTGATACAATTTATACTCCAAAATTTACTGCAGTTATGATCGTGTAAAAATAAAGAAAGTTTGACGACCGTAACAATCAAAAAATACCAGTCAGATTAAAGATGCAATGCATAAATAACATGTGTGCTTACTTCTACCTCGTTGGTATTTAACTAGGAATTGATTATAGTTTTCACTTAATTTGAATATTTTTTTAAACGTTGAATAAGATAAATGCAAAGCAAAAAAGTCTATTCCGTCGATGCGAGAAAGACATTATAGAGGACTGGAGAAGGAAGAATTTTAAGATTTTCTTGAAAAAAAAAAATGTTGGATCTTCAAATGGTGAAATGAGGAAATTGTTAGCAGAAAATGATAACCTCTGTCAACGAGTAGATCGGAGAAATATTAAGAACCAAGAATGTAGATCAACTTAGCAAGCATTATATTCTGAGCTCCTCGTATAAAACATAATTTGAGAATCAATTGATGGCAAGGCACCTTAGTTATGTACTGGGTTAATTTTCAAACATTTATCCTTGCTAGAAAAATCAAATCATCACAGTTATTAACGGCTTTTTAGCGATATTAATTTACATAAAGAAAATCAACAACACTGTTTTAATTCAATAGTTCTTTTTAATATTCTTTGTTTGCACTTTTCTAAATACCAACTTTGAAATTAGATTGCTCTTTGTAAATAAGCTGAAGAATTTGTGTGCAAACAACTATTGACAATAGTGGTGTGGGTCAGTCTATAAACATTATTTCCACTGGTTATGAAATGGTGAGTGTTAACTCTGTTTTGATAATTACTCCGAATAGAAAGGAAACCTCACCTGTAATCACCATAGTATCTAAGTTAAAGAAAGATAAAGTTGAATATGTCCTTCAAATCAAAAAGGCCTGGTTGGTACATGCAAGCAATTATTAGGAACTGGATTGATTTAATATTGCAATGTGGGCAAAGAAGTCTGGTAGTCTGGGATTCAATCAACATACCCGTTAAAGATACGAATAACTTCTTTGTGAAAAGAAAAAATGCTCAAACGATTACCGTAGGAAAAACTTGATATCTCCAAACTATTAAATATTCAATAAATAAGCCCAAATGCACCATTTGCGGGTAAAAATCTTAAAATACTACCATATAGAAAACAGAGAAATGGAAGTAAAAACGATTTAAAAATGGTCTGCAGTAGGTTGTTAATTAGGTGAAGAATTTATATAATAAAATCACTCACAGTTGAGTTTCCAATAGATGGCACTACAACGGTTTGTATTGACAAAAGTGCTCATTTAAAGAGAATTTTATTGATGAAAATGAACAATTAATACCAATAATTCTACAGAAAAAAAAGTTGCATATAGAAATTCAGGCCGGAGTTCAGCGTTTGATGAGGTATTACGATGTTTCAGAAAAACATAACATGGCATATGTTTGAATAAATCTAGATTTTTATATATGAATAAATGAACATTTTTGTAGATTATTAAATTTTAGTTCTGTTTATAAAAAATAAACATTCTGAGAAAAAAACTTAATGAAAATTTTGAGTATGATCCGGTTTTTCCGAAATAATACAGCATATAAAATTTTACAAACAATATAATTCAAATACTCTTCATTTTTAGCCGTTCACATTTTCAAAAATATATTGATAAAGAGTCAATGCGTAATTTTCATATTTTATATGAATAATAGAATAAACTGTGCATAGCTTACTCGTATTTCCCAAACCATTTGCAATTTATAATATTTTAGTCGCGAGATATTCATTAATTTGACAAAAAAGTGACAAATAACCATTTACATTACACTACCATATTTGTTTAAAAAGTGACCATTAAAAACGATTTAACAATTTTGAAAAGTCGTAACTGAAAGTTATAATCAAAATTCAAATTCGGCAAGTGAAACAAATATATTTTCATATTATTTTCTACTAGTTTGCTGCATACAATTTGATATGGGTAGATAGATAGTGAAATATCTATTCAATGCCATAAGTGAATTAATGTTTTATGAGTAAATAATATCAAGTATAGAAGCATACATATTCCAATAAATTAAAAAGCCTACCCAAGAAACGTACTTTAATGTATGTTTAACACGATATGATTCAATTTTAATACAAGCATGTGTACGTTTAAGTAGATTATAATGTCTTCTTTTAGTATAATCTTAGCTTGAGTAAATTAATATAATATATTTCAATTACACATACAAATATCTACTTAAAAATAATTAAGAAATAAAATTATATATATTTTGAATGCATTGGATCTTATCAATTCTAATAGACATACAATGCGTATTGTTTTATTTAAAGGGTTGAGATAGCTGATTAACTTTTATTTTATTTATATAAAAAATACCAATTTTATTTTCGAGAATATTGCTTTAATGTTTATATTAATTATGTCATAGTTTGAAAAAATCAAATTAAAAATCTGTAATGTTCAAAATATATTATTAATATTTTTTTATATATTCTAAAAAGGCGTGTTGAGTCAACTGTGGGTATAATATATCTTAATTAATATTAAGAAGAGTTAAACTTTGAATATAAGTGCATTCAGTTTTGAAATGGTTTCATGCATTTTGTGTTTATTAGTAGAAAATTAGCAGTTTTGGCGAAAATACTGCGTACTTAATAATATTTAATATTAGTCACATATTATACATTTGTAAAATACTCACTGTATAAAGCCACAGAAAGATTACAAGCGACTGAGAATATTGTAATTATTTGTAAAAACATATACACCGATACAGCAAAATATATACATAATATATTTCATCATAAACTATATTTAACGTATTTTACTTAATTTACAAATATTTATAGTTCATAAAAATGAAATATAATTTGGAAAATATTTTTATTTATATTAATGTAATTAAATCTTTTGAGCGTTACATGAGCCGAAAATTTTTTTGAGAAACTTGAAGTTTAATCTAAACTTTAATCAATATAATCCAATAAATATCAATACAAAATGCTGAAGCTTGACAATAAATCGATTTAAGTTAACCCGAAAGTAATTAAATAACAAATTTGATAATTGTATTGATAAGGATCGACCATTAATAAATAGATATCGAAGAACTTATGGTTCAAACCGTCAAGTGACGGGACTGTGTAGGAATTTTAATGAAATTTAATATGCACGCCTTCTTTACAAAACTGTCTGTTCATAAATTCAATTTAAATTCTATTTTGACTGACAGCACCGTTTTCCTTGTCAGCAATAATAAATTTTGTCAATGACAAAAAAAATATATTGGAACTGACTTGCTTAGAAACAAAATAAAAAAGATGAATTCCCGAAGCCATAACTGGTCACCCAGAGATTTATTTTTGAAAAAAAAATGTACAAATACTATTTCTT
>JAPMAE010000242.1:9469-19946 GCA_036584705.1 Rhyacophila sp. 25_7 | reverse complement strand
ATCAAAGCAGACATAGCTTTTTTATTATTTTATGATTAGATTTACATACTGTCAATACTTGATGAAATGTCATTATATTGAAAAAATAATGCAGTTTTTTCAATATTTCGTTAACAAAATCTATAAAAAAAGACGGGTTTTGTCTGTTATGACAGGATTAAAGAAAACTTCTTATTGAAAATATCGTAATGGACGATTTTTTTTTCGAATATATTTAATATAAATTATTATATAAAACTGTATTATCATTTTAACTTTCAATTTTAATAAGTATTTGAAAGAAATTTCACAACTTCAGCTATTTTTTTATGTATATAACCATACATGAAAGTGAAACGCTCTACAAGAAAGTTCAATATTTGTCTCAAGTAAAGCTTGCAATGGTTTTGGCGTAATTATGTTATTTCAAAAGATATCTTTTCTTTTTTTTTTTAATCATATCTGCTCCAAAATAAAGCATATGAATTTTCACAATATGAAAATTGTATTGACAAATTTTTATTTTATGATTAATAAATGGTCCATATCCTAGTTTCAAATATACATGAAGTAAGTTTTACAGTTTTCAGCTATGGGATTCAAACTCTAGACCGTATTTACTGTCCTTAAATCGAATAATCTATTTACTAAATTGTGATATTTCCATTTTCGGTATAATGGCATATTTTAAAAAAATATTACAAATATTATTTTTAGAAACTAAATAATTATAAACGACCATTTTATTTGAAAAACTTGATTATGTTTCAAGTGACATACAAAATCAGTTTCAGAGAAAATGATTTTTATGAAAAAATGCATAACAAAATTTGAAGAATGCCCACCTAAAATCATAGTACAAGATTATCTTAATTATACTGTAATAGATAAATTATATGATTTTTGTATCATCTAGTAAAACAGTTTAGCCTTTTACCAAAAAGTTTGTTTGCCTTATCATCAGATTTTAATGTCATATAGTTTCCATTACACTCAGTGCAGCATTGAATAACAGTTACTTTGATAAAAAAAATCTTCTTAAACTATGTTACACCCCTTAGCCGGAGCATATAGATACCACATGCTGCCTCCTGTCCTGTTGTTTGCCAGTCTTTTTGTATCCTCTCATGTTATACTGAGGTTCTATAACTCCATCAAATATATCCTATATACAGTATTCAGCGGCTTCTCGGGATGATGTAATCCAGTTAACTTGAATAAGAGGCATGTTTTATTGAAATGCGATCCAAGCATTTTCAGCACATGGTAAAGCCAACTAAAACGTCTCATCTTCACGTTGAATTTAATAAGAATCTGTATAGTCTATTCTTGCATTTTATAATTTTGCATATATTCATACTGCTAGACTCCCAAAATTTGCCGCAGACATACGTTTTTGAAGCTCACTAAATAGTTTCATTAAGACTTCGTAAAGTCTCACAACTTGCTACCATAGAGCAGCCCCCATCAATATGCAAATTACAAAAATAATTCAAAATATATTTCTCACGAGTATTTATGACAACAACATAGATCGCATCCATTTAATGAACAATTCAAATGTACAAGTATTATAATACATAATAAAAAAGATTTTTACGTTGTGTTTTATGGGGCCATCAATACATCTCATACAATATAAAAAACCGTAACAAGATATTCAAAGTGCAAATTGAGTGTCAGCAGTAGAATATAATAAGATTCAAATGACATCTCACGTGGCATCGTTAAGATATTCAAGGTGGATAGCTTCGTCTAAATATAAACTCGGGGAAGGAAAACCTTATTTAGAAAACACACCTACCCTTGCCTTGTTATTGACTGATTCCGCCTATCAACATGTTGATTTTCTACTAGTTAAGCATAACAATATTTAATTTGGATCAGTTTCAACATACTTTTTGAATGTTTTTATTTATAAATTTATTTTTAAATTATCTACCTAACCAATATTCTATATGTTTTAATAAAATAGAAAAAATCTCATGTAACTATTTATAGTTCTGTTCTGAGTACATTTTATAAGCTGGGTTTAGTTCTTGTTATTTACTGTAAAAAAATACCACTTCAAAGGGTGAGTAATTTATTTGTGCTTATAATGGTTATCTCTATCATGAATAAACTGTTAAAAAAACATGTGATGAAGTTAATCGATAACTAAAACAATGAACAGAAAACTTTTTCGTTTATTTTTTAAATGCATTAAATAGTGTTGATTTTCAAACTTTTCTGACAAACGACCTTTTTTATAGAACTGATTTCCATAGTACTGAAGTTTTTCAGGTTTTAAGTTTTTTAAAAAATCTGTTTTTCTATAATATATACGTTCTATAATTTTAGTTTATAATTGTACATATGCTCCTTAAAGATTAAATATACAGTAAAGGTTTTATTTTAAAAATAATCTGTACATGAATGAATTATTTTAAAAGATATAAAAAGTTAGAAAAAATAATAATAAATAATACATTTATACATAGTAACTCAATTTTGATACTAAATAATGTTAGTAATAATCGATTTGGCAATTTGATTGTGAAGAAAAAAATTACAAGATGTCGAGAGGTCTTTTGGATTCACAAACCTGAGACAAGAAAAATATTAAAAATATATTAAATTTAATCTTAGCTATAAATTAATATTATTTGTCGTTTTCGCAGGTACGTAAATAGTGCATCCAACGTACGAGCCTAAAGTTGCGGGGTCAAATTTCGTAGTGAAAAAATTGCGCTGGTTTTATCAGATGCATAAATGAATAAATAATATCATTTGATTTAAATATAATCTTTAATTATTATCCAAGGATGATATATAATATATAAATCTATCAAATAAAAACATCCAATAATGAAAAAAAGTAAAACATGTTTATCAAAGTCGTAAACTTGAAATGCGCAACTTGCGTCACTATGCGATAGCCAGGATATTAACTTTTAATATCTTATAAGATGCGAAATATTTATGTGTTAAACGATTTTTGTTTCATGTTTAAAGGAAATAAATTTATGGCATTACAAAGTATTATTATATATTTTCATGCCCAGAATATCTTTTTATGATAAACTTTTTCGAATTAAATTATTTCTAAAATATATTACAAATGTTATTTTAAACATAAGTGACAAAAATTTAGGTTCTAATTTGACTATATTGACATTTTTTTGGTATATTCGTTACGCTTTGAATTTGTAATATACAGAAATAGTATATAACATTTATAGAGATACATAAATAATATTATAATACCTTATAATAGTTTCGACATATTCAATATTTTACGAAGAAGTGAAATTTTGAAGCTTTAAAATGAATATAAAAGTTTGGTACACTGATTATGACATATGACAAGGTACTTTAACCGTTAATAGCTTTTCTTATTAACATAAAATTATTATGAAAACGCATTATATTCTTTCACTTGAGAAAATGTGTCTAACTGTCACATTATCTCAAACTTGAGACAAATTTAAACAAATCTTCTCTCTCATTTTTGCAATAAAATTGCTGTCGCTTAAAATAAATATATACACAAAGTAGGCTAGCATATAATTTTACTGTTAAAGATAAGAGATATTAGAGTTTGATACAAATTTTCAGATTTATTAATTATTTTCATTTTTCTTAATTATCGCCAAAATTATAATAACGTTTTACTCTCGTTGTATTTTAATTGAGCCAGAATTCAACTAAATTTTATATTTGTGAAACCAATACCCACCAATTATAATTTATGTTAGTTTTCAAAACTGTTTTAAAGCATTCTATCATAATTAAAACTATAATTGAAATTATGCTACAGGTGCTTTTGTATTTTGATTTAAAATGAGTTATTTTTTTTTGCAAAATTTGCATATACATATTTAAAAGTAATATGCAAATATTTGAAAAGTATTTTTATTCCAATATATATATCGACCGTGGTTAGGCAAAGGGGATTAAACCTCACATAACACATTTTACATAAGGTACAAAAAACATTATTTAATTATTTTTAGTGAAAATCACATTACCACAAACTTGAAGTGCATGGTATCAAATAAATTGATGTTTTATTTGCTTGATTTGACAGTTTAAAAAAATATTCAAGGAAAATCATTAAAACTGATGTTTAATGATTTTTATTTTCTGACAAATTTAGTAGGTTGTTCTTTTTTCAAAATTTAACGCTGAATTTTGAAAAAAATTCAGCATTTTCGACCTAATTCCTTTTGACAGAACGTATATTTAGTTATATACATTGTGATTCTCAAATAAAAGAACTTTTCAAAAAATTGAGCCTTTATATAAAATATGAAAATTCAAAGCTTTTACATTTTTTATAATCATGAATATTTGAAAAACCTAAGGCATGATTTGCCAAGTAAATATGTATCGATTATTCTAACTTCTCTACATATTGTATATTATTTATTTAATATGTAAATTATGTTTTCTATTGTAATGATAATCTCAACAAAGAGACAGTTTGATAGAACATCACGTTCTTATCATCTTAGCTTTTAAGATATTGTTTCGTTTCCGAACACCTGCTAAAGGCTTTATATATCAAAAAAGACCGTTTAGTTAGAACTTCCTTTTGATATCATATTGAAGAGTTAGTAACAATATATATATATATATAATTTATACAACTCATTATTAAAATTGAATAAAAAACATGATGTTTCACAATGTCATCCTGCCAATCTGAAAGTAACGAGCAAGCAAATAATACCAAGGTTGATTTGTGTATATTTAAAGCTATAATATAAATTAGTACTTGATGATTTTTGCTTATAAATAAAACCACATCAACGCTCATTATTATTTTCAGTTATGAAACAACACACAATAAAATAATTATCAGAGGAGTGCATTTTAAAGTAACACCGCTATATTTTGCTAAAGTTTTTGAATCTTTGAGGCCATAATAACCACTGTAAAAATAAATTATACAAATTGTAGAAATTTATACATTTATCAAAAAAATAAACTAAATCAATAAATATTGTTTCATCATAAATATTTTCCATTATTAACATTTAAAAAAACAACTAGTGGACAGAAAATTAATTTGATAGTCCACACCGCAAAGTTAGAATCATAAAAAAAAACACTTAAAGCTACATGCCCAATGTTAAAAAAAATATTGAAACCATAAATTTAATTAATATAGAAAATTTATAAATAATAATGAAGTTGAAGTTGTTTCCATGACGATAAACGTGTTAGCTAACAATGATTTGACTTCATAAAAAAGCTTTACTCATCGTTTATTAATTACTGTACACAAAATAAACTGAATTCTTAGAACAGTTCACTGAGTACGAATGCGATTCAGAGAATA
This sequence comes from Rhyacophila sp. 25_7, assembly GCA_036584705.1. NCBI lineage: Eukaryota > Metazoa > Arthropoda > Insecta > Trichoptera > Rhyacophilidae > Rhyacophila > Rhyacophila sp. 25_7. Next base: position 14,641 of record JAPMAE010000242.1, on the reverse strand, counting down.
AATAAATTCCGTTTGGCTATTAAAAAAAAGCAAAACGCAAAGAAACATTTTTTTTTTCATTTTCAAGTTTAAACCTTAAAATATTTTCCATGTAATTTTCAACATTGCTTAGGCATTCTTAACAGCGAGACACAAATTTTGTATGCCTCTGTCATAGAACGTTTTAGCATGTAATGCAAACCACTTAGTAATAACATTCTTCACCTCGTCATCATCATTGAACTACTGACCAGCAAGAAATGATTTTAAGCTACTATATAAAATACTCAGTGATAGACTCGGTGTTAAACTGCACTCAGCCAAAGTCCTGTAAAAGTCGTTGTACCATTTCGATTTTACTTACTTTCTGAATAACCTTCGTACGTATATATGCATATTCACTTTAATCTACTTATACCATGTTTTTTTATTACATATTTGAGAATACATCTATGTATGTAAGTCTAAAGTTTTGAGAAATGTTATAGTTAGTAATAATCATATTTTTTAGTAAATAGAAGTTTTACCGACAAACAATAAATTTATTTCGAAAAGTATAAAGAGAAGTAACCATGACTATAATAATATCGTAAAGTGAAAACGTTACTTTGGTCTCGTCAATATTTAATATTGTGAGCTTGGTTTCTGATATACTCGTAGTATAATCAGAACACAGTATCTGTATAATACTATAATAGTTTGCATAACTTACAACATACGAATATATTCCGAATGTTCAAATTTTGAGAAATACGTTAACATTAAAGAGCAGAATATATAATGTAATAACATATAAGTGATGACCAGCAAATAAGTATATAGACTAAAATCATTATGTGTTCTCTTTGTATTTATTATTAAAACTAATGTCAGTGCTTTCTCATCTATTTCTCGCCAGCGATCAGCGCAAAATATCATTTTTGTTTTTGCTTTGGCGGTGGTTAAATGTGACCATAAATTCTCATAATCCATAAAAATATAAAAAGCGCTTTGTTTATTTTGAGTTTCGTAAATACGTATATATATATGTATATATATATTTAAAATGAAAAAGTATTAATATTTATAAATCCTTCGTATCTGAATAAATATTGTTGCAAATGAAAAATGTTTTGATGTATACATTAGTTTCATTGAATTTACAATTTACTGTACTCGTATTTTCATACTTATTAAGCAAAAATGTCAAGTATAAAGTTCAATTCATTGTCGATATATATTGAAATTGTTTTATATATTGTATCAATATATTAATCCACTCTTATAAAAAAAATCCATCTTCTATATGTGTTAGCCTTTTTAAACCAAAATAGTTTTATAAAAGCTAAATAACAAAAAATATTTTTCAGAAGATAGTATTAGGAATGCGATATCAGACGTTTACTAAGTTAGATACTTAGTAATTATTTTTTAAAAATAAATTTCTTAAAATAATTTACAAGTATTAATCAATTTTTTCAAACAATGGTTTATTACAGTACCAATAGATTCTGGAATCGCCTTGGAAAAAGTTGGCAACCCTAGTTATTACTGACTTCAAATTTTCGATATTAGTAATTTCTCTTATGCAAGTTTATTATTGAAAACTTTACACATTCTTTATTGATCAATATTTATGTCATATCGAACTTTTTTAAATATAATTTAACAAACTTGAAGGTTCGAAATATACTTTGGGACAGACACAGTTGAGAGATTTCAGCACTACTATTTGCAGCAATTGTTTTCTCAAAACATCACGATAAAGTAAATATTACCACTGATTATTTTTGGTTTTGATCTCAATCTGGAATAAAGATATCAAAATCCTAAACTAGTCTGTACAATATATACCGAACCGCGTAATGTGAGTTTTGTACTTGTAACATGGAACATCAGTAAATTTTGAAGATAGTAAAGCCAAGTATTATAGCGATGGTGGAGAAATAATTGAAGTCAAACATAGATTCGCATTTAATTAAAATAAATAAAAACATAGAAAAGGGAAAAGTATTTAAATAACATAAATAATAAACAGAGAATTCATTATTAAGAAATACACTATTTTTTCAGTGAATTTGCTATAAATATATTAAAAACCAATATTTAATATTATGAAATATATATCTATAATGTAAAAATAAATTAAGCCTATAATATTTCAATCTAGTATATTTGCATTAAATATTTTTGATAACTTTCACCTAGCGTAAATTTTAAAGAGTTACTGAAATACTTCTCAAGGATTCTACTTGGAATGAATTGTATTTAAGTTATAAAAGTTCAAGATAACAAAAAATAATAAGACTATATCAAATTAAACTTAAGAACTATACTTCAAATAAATTAAACATTGGATTATTTTATTAACCTTATGTTTTTACGTAATTTATATTTTTCATTTAAAATATTTTATTATTTTTTTGGCTATTTACAAAATAATTTAGTTTCACATTGTTTTTCAAACTATATATTGAAAAAATTAAGAATATACACCGGTTACTTTAATTATTTTTATCAATTTAAAATGTTGTTTTTGACGAAACTAGTCACAACAACTATTATATTATTTCATAAGAATCTATATTTATTATAAGTGAAATATTGTTTTAGAGTATTTTAAGTATAAAAGATGAATATAAGTTGAGTGGAGTATAATAATCAAATTTATAAATAACGAAAATTTAAAAAATTATATTGTATAATCGATAAAAAAATAGAATAATATGAACGATCATGCAAATTGAAAGAAAAACCTTCGTTATAAGAAATTATACATTTTAATGTAAGGGAAATAGCAAAATAATTATGCATGTAATGAAATTAATCAAGTTATTTAATACTTAAAATAATTTGATGAAAACCTTTTGAATAATATTTTCTTGTTTGACGTATATAAAAGCATAACACAATATTTTTTAGAATCTCAATGAGTTTGTTCTCACATTATTTACTTAATATTCTACTTTTTACACTTAATAATTATTTTGATGTTTTATTTAAGATTAAATATCCTTACTATTATGTATTATATGAATAAAAATATGCTGTGCCAATCACTGGATCGTTCTTATGGAAATAACGAAAACGTGTGTAATAATACTCATAGGTAATAAATAATAGATTTTAGTTGTCCATGCTAAAATAAATTTCCTATCAATTCTATGAACGGACGAGTAATTATTTTTCGATTTGATCAATACTGTCCCAAGTATATTCACGTTGATACATTTTAAGCACAATATTTCTAAGCATCCAATAGATACGAGTACGGTGTGACAAAGAACAATAGAGATGTGATTTATCACGTAAGGCCTCCTCTAAAACAAAATTACTTACGCTACGGACTTGATCCTTTATAATGTGAACAATACAATACTGAATCATTCGACATGTGAGCGCTTATTTTTAATGATGTTATTTTTTTATAATTCTTTTTATAGTATATCAGTTTAATTTACTTTTGCGTAGATAGAAAACTGATTGACATCGAAATCCATTCTGAAAACCAATATTTATAAATAAAATCTAATAAGTGTAATAATCTGTACACTATTTTTTATGTGCTGGGTTGTATATAATACATAAAATATTTGCCGAAGTACTTTCTGAGTCGTGAGTTATGGTCTTAAATCCTATTTATGCTTTAGAGTTCTTCATCTTCTGAACATTTCTAAGAATTACTTTAATTCATTTACAACATAACGTAATATAATATGAAAAGAACGTTATATAAAAGTTTCATATAATAGAAATAGTCACACAGTAATAAAAGCATAATAAATAAGTAAAATAATATAGACATAGAAAAAATATAAGAGTGTAAACCAATAAATACAATTTATTTAATTTGGTGATTACGAAATTCTTTTAAACGGAGATTATCTTCAGAACGTATCATTAACGGCTGGTTAAGTTTATTATATTACTCAAGAATAATGTATGTATATAAGTAAACTTAATTTTTTTAATATATATTACAAAAATAAGTATAATAACAGTGCTATTCTCTCAATAAACGTAAATTTATACAGGAAAAATGCATGTAAAAACTGATACATTATATTTAAGAATTTTTAAAGTAAAATTTACACTACTCAATTTCACCCAAGTTGAAGATGTTAACATTTAAGACCTTTTGGCTGAATTAAATTTAACATTAATGTATATACCAGTTTCAACACGTTCAATGATTAAAGTAAACGTCGTATATTGTAATTCAAATCCTTAAAAAGTTTTTAATTGTTTTTATTATTACAATATCATCAGTATACTAGCAAAAAGTGACAAATTACTGTTTTGAACTTTTAAAAAAGTTTGGTAGATTTTTGCAAGCTCTATCATCTAGTAAATTTTATTTGTACTTTTACTGCAATATTAAATTGTTACTACCTATTTAGTCGATATTGAATATTTTAATACTGCAAAACATATTAAGCCGACTAAAGATTATTTAGTTGATTAAATTAAGTGTTTCTATGTATATTCTAATGCTAGAAAAAAACGTCAACAAAGCTTACAGTCCCAGTTACCGTAAAATATTATCGTTAAATATATATAAGATTCAAACAATACAAATCAATTTTCTCAAAACAGTGTTTTTTTTACTTAACGCCTTCTGCCAGTATAATGACAATATATTCCAAAAATGCATACACTTTATGTTAGAAAATTTGTTATTTACGAGTATTCGTTCATTAAAATGGTGGTGCGTATATCAAGAAGTACTCCGTAAGCCAGAGTTTTGAAAATCTCATTGTACTTGTATTTATATCGGTCGTGTATATTTTTATTTTGTTTACAGTCTTTTTATTATAGCCTAACCAAACATTATAAAATATAATGGAAAAAGGTATATATTACTGATAATGATGTACGAGTACATATAATGAATAATATACTATATCACTTGAATTTTGAATACAATTTTGTATTAATACATATTTATATATAGTGTATAGTACATATAATGATAATTTCTATTAGAAGGTCGTTACATATATATTGACAGAAAAAATACGAGTATATAATTCTTGTAGCACTCAGATACGAGTCAAAATTACCCCGTTCTTTAAGTTTTTCTTGATACAGGTAAACGGAGAACAAATCGAATTTTACTCAACTAGAAATACGCCATGCGGTCCTTTTTTGACAGCTTATTATGTATTCATCAAAGACAGCGAAAGTTATCTAACTTTGCGAGGAAAACTTCAA
>JAPMAE010000241.1:15745-28631 GCA_036584705.1 Rhyacophila sp. 25_7 | reverse complement strand
AGATGGCTGGATCTATTGCATTAATTGGTAATATTTATATATATACATTTATACTCTGGGGTGTATGATAGCTTTCATATATATAAAGAAACTTGTAAACATAGTGACCAATAAATATATATTCCGTTTGTATGTGGCTGTGAAATCTTGATTTGAGGACTATAAGTACAAATCAAAAAGTTCGATTATAAGATATATTTTTTATAATATTTATTCATATCCTGGCATAGATCATATAATCAAGCAATCCGATCATTATAGAATATTAAATGTAGTAACATTCATTAGTGTATTTTTACACTGAGAAATTTCAACAAGTGTATTGACATGTGTTCTTTATTAAACAAATTTCGGAATCTAATAATGTGGTAGCTATTAGGTCTATATTTTAAATTATAATTACTACAAACCATATTTGTTTTAATTACAAAATAAAAACACAATTGAAAATTATGTCATATTAAGAAGTTTTCATTAATATTTTGACAGAATTAATAATCATTTATTTATGTAATAAACTGTTAATACTAAATAAAGAATGTAAGTAAAGTTATTCTTAAAAAGATAAATATTTGCACAATAATGATGGTTCGTATCAATTGCTATAGTTTGAAGACAAATTGTACGGAATTTCACAGGGTGAAAGTTATCTTGAGGTAATTTTATTCTTAACCCATGTCGTGCCCCATCAGTGGATATAGATACCATAGGTTTTCTCTGTGAGTTCTTGTTGCTGGCCAGTTTTCAAGCATCCTCTCATAGCATGCATCATGCCAGGGTCAAGATCGATAATAATTTAGGATTAGAAGAAATTAAAACGTTGCTCTAAAATGTAAAGACATCAACTATAAAGATCAAATGTAAGTAACAAAACTTTCTGTTTATTCAACTATGCTACGTTTCTTAACCAGATCATATGGACAGGAAAGGTGTGCCCAGTTAAGATGAGATTCAGACATTTTCAGCACATGGCCAAGCCAAGTTAAACGTTTTATTTTCGTTTTGAATGTAATACAAACTTATATGGTTTGTTTTCTTATCATCTCACTTCACGTATGGTTGTACCATTTCATCCACAGAATTTACTTTAGGCATCTGTTTTCACTGCTTAGTATGAGATTATTTAGAGACTTCGTATGATATCATGAATGATTACCATAGATCAGCATTATTAGTATGCGTTGAATAGACAACATTTAATTTTGACTGACTACAACTGTGAGTTCTAGGAGTTAAAGGTTGCTCCAATAAGTATCATTTTAATAACGACATCTGTTTGCAAAGTGCCATCATCAGTGATGAGCATAAAAAAATCTTGACCAAGACATGTAACTTTATGAATCACACTTGTTTTCTTTGCATTGATGTTTAAGCTAACATAAGATGATTTTTTATGCAATCCGTCAATTATCTATTGAACATTCTTAGCGAACTGATCCGAATTGATGGTGTTATCGGCATATTTTAAGTCGCATTGTTTTGAATTGCAGATTAAAGCTATTGCTCGGTTAGGTGGTATTAGATTCTATAACATAAAATGAAAACGGTAATTTTAGAACATTCAATTTCAAACAATAACTTTACTCTCCAGTTTTATATCATCAAGCCGACACGTATACAAATATTTGATTTTATACCAAATATGAAATTTAAACTCATGAAAATTTAACGTTTTATACACAACACCCATAATTCTGCATAGATATGAAACTAGAGGCCTGACAGAAAAATAAGAAAACGTAATTTGGTTATACAAAAATAAGGTTCTCTACAGAATACTTGGATTTCCTGAGTTACGCGAGCAATTCGATTATAAGACAATAAATTAATGTTTTGCGGGAAAGGAAATTCAGGGATATAGAACGCACAAAAAGATTTTCGAGAAAACTCTTGTAAGCATTTGGCTCTTCAGTTTCCCTAGATGAAATTGGCAAATAACGACATGTGAGATACATAAATGTTGAGTGTGAATAAACGACTGAAGAGAGATACATCTGAAGAAATATTATGCAGTCGGTGATATCCCGAATGCAAACATTACTTGCACTGGCGACGAAATGACCAAACAGCGTTCAGAAAAATATAACGATTCAGTATTTTTTTATACCGTATTTGTGGTGATAGGTATGATAGAAATTATTTCAAAAGATAACCATATAAACAAGTCTTTATTTTTTGGTATAGTAATTTAAAAAATCAAGCTTTTTTAATTCAAAAGACATTTCTTAAAATACCCTTGAGTACGGCTCTGAATTTTATTATTCTAAGCCGACAAAAGTTCATTTAAGTTTCTGAACGTAATAACATAATGATTATCCTAAGAGAGCCTAATGGAACGAACATTGAAGCTCTAACATAGTGTTTCAATTAACAACATAAATATTTGTTATACTGTATCTTGAGCAACGCTTTAAATTACCACTATACATTACCGCAATTTTACTGAAAAACACTTATGAAAAAACGTAGGAAAAATAATAAATTAATAATCTTAACGGTACAAGGTTTATTTTAAAGATTTTGCAACCGGCAGGTTAGTTGAAACGTTTTCAAAAATACAATCTCGAAACATCGTTAACAAATTAATAAAAACAGAGTATATTGTGAAAATTAACTAACATCAATATTAAATATTAAAACAAACTTAAAATTTTAAAATCACTTAATGTTTTTAATATCTCAATAACATTGTTAATACATAAAGTGTATATGTTTGCAGTGTAAACGATTTATAACATATCATATTAGAGACCATTTATTTGTCATTTAAATTGACAAAAAATAAGTAAAACACAAACACACAATAATGAAGTAAGTAAAAAAATGTGGTTTTTATTTTTTTGTAAAAAATATCTGATATATATTTTCACGGTTATTTAATCATCGTATTATCTACAAGTAGGTAGGTAAATGGGATAGTGCATCCGACTTATCAGCCGAAGATCGCTTGTTCGAATCTCATAGCTGGCTAAAATGCACAGGTTTCTTCATGTGCATTCCGAACACGGACATGGAATAAATTACTTGAGCTAATAACTGACAATTATTACTCGTCAAAAATGCGTCATAATAATCTTCATATTGTGAAGATTCATATTCTTTGTTGTAAAGCAGATATGGTTAAGTGATTTAATGATTATCTACAAATTGTTTTCTGAGATGCTATTTCATTTTGTGGTATATGAAAACAATTGTATGAAATTATGCAGTATTTTATCAGAACCAAAATATTATTTCAAGTGTAACAATTTTCAATTACGTTACACTTTTTTGTGTATATCGTGTTTTACTGTAACATAGTGGTTTCCAAACTTTTATAAACAATCTTATCAAGGCACCCCTTCACCTTCATTTTTACTTTGCCTAGCGTAGCGTGTTTTAAAATAGTGACAAAAATGTTACTATTTAAAAAAAAAAACAATTTGTCTTAAAAGAAAGACGAATAAACAATAAATTCTCCAAACAACAATTTTGTTACTTAACGAAACGGCTATTCGAAAATTATCCTTGATCTGTGAAACCGTAAATGACGTACTTAACAAAGCTGCGAAGATTAAAATAAGCAGATCACGTTGGAAAATGAAAAACACAAATAAATTTAATAATTAATAAACTTTATATAAATAAAAGTTGATCATGATAGATTCGCAATGCTTAATGGAGTATTCAAATATGAATATTTATCCTAATTTGGGTTATTATACAATGTACTAATTTCTATAATACACATTTTAAAAATCTTGTCTGAATACAAAAATGTATTTAATTGAATTTCAACATTTCATTTCATTTGAAGTATTTCAACTGTTAAGGTTTGGTTTTTGTTAAAACAATAGGTTAGATCAAAAACAGCGATGGGCAAATCTTTTGGCTGTCAGGCTACATTGCAAATGAAAATTTGATCGTTAGCTACATTAAAAAAAATTAAAAGCAAGATTTATTTTATATCAAAACAAAACCTAAATTTACTGTGAAAATTAAAGAAAAAAATACTATTTGACAGGACACGACCACAAAAACAAATGAAAATGTTTTTTTTTATTATTCAAATATATTCATTTTTCAGTTAAAGTAATTCAAAGTCTTAGGGTAATAAGGGCGAAACTACAAAAACACAATTTTGAGATAATAGAACAAAAGAGTTTTCGAAAAATAATTCGTTTCATATTTCTGTTTTATTTCAAATTATCTGGGTAACCATTTATAGGATGAGTTTTATCTTTCTGTAATTAATATAATATTTTTTTAAATGGTAGTTAAGTATTTAACTCAAAACAGCCATATTTTTAGTTTCACCCTTATGACCTTAAGCCCCCAAATTTATAAAATGCTTTTGCAGGTCGACATTTGCCCATGTTTGATAAGAATACTCACTCATAGATTTTTCACGTGAATTTAAATAAGAGATTTTGTTTTAATTATATGTAAATAACAAATTCATTAATAATTAACGATTAATATCGGATAGTTTAAACAAAATTATACTAGTTTATTTTACATTTTTGGTCAATGGCTATATTAAGTATCTATATACATTTTAATAAAAATAATTTATTAATCATATAGATTCTGTTTCGTAAGAAAAGGACAATACTTATCAGTTTATAAAGCACTTCCAGTCTCGTATTTTAGTTATGTATAGATTATGAATATTAAATCACACGCTTTGGGTAAAGCTATAAATGCTGTCCGATTCTCATTCATTCAATATGCTCGTCCGTAAGTATTGTTACAAAACTGTCACCTTACTCAAAACCTACCATATCTGGTTTCTCCCGACGATGCTTTGTCTGGACTGACTTTGCGATAGAATATCACGTTTGACATTTTCTCTGATCGTTTGACAAGAGACACTCTTTGACGTTTTGTATAATTTACATTATAGTAGCGATGAGAAAACTTGTGCAACCAAAAATATGTTATCTTTCAGGAATGTTAAACCTTATCTGGACGTGGGTTAAACTTACCGTCAAAGTTTTAAAACTACAGGCTGCTAAGCAAATATGTAAATAAAATTATATATCATTAAGCTCTCCAAGAGTGTGCAATTGTGTGATAATTTTTAATTTATCAGATTTAAATTTTTAATTTTATTCAATAAATGCAATACTATTTTTGTATAATGTTTATTTGATGCATAAATAATATATACGAGTATTTTACTGCTTGCTGTTTGACGTACATATACTTTTATACTATTTCAAAGCAAATTCAGAGCGGACTCATATGCGCGTCTCTACTCTTAGATAGGTTAAAATACCACAAATTTTATTGCTTTTTTCGAATCAAATTTAATAAAAAAGGAAAAAATTAAATTTACTTAAAATTTGTGGAAAAATATGTGGAAATTGATATTATTTCAGTTTGTTATCTACGTATAGTTCATTATTAGTGATTTTGAATCGTTTACTTATGTTATTCATCAATTATTTGTAAGATTTGTAAAGTTTGAAAATTTACTAATATTTATTGAGAAAAATAAATTCTTTAATCTACAAATATTAAAATCAAAACATTTTTGTACATTTTTATTACTGCTTTTCTGTTTTAAAATGCCATTTTCATTCTAAATAGTGTTTTTGACATCTAGTTTATAAAAGAACATCGCAATCTGTAAAATTATAAAAAATGCCTGGTAAAATAATAAAAAACCCCGGAGATTAATTCCACAAAAGTGAAATCTAACCCTAAATTCTTTTGTGAAAAAGTATGCTAACACCACGTTTCAATTAATTACCGCGGTACAATTGTTTTTTACTAAAAGCCCAGAAATAAAATCTGAACATCTGAGTTGTACGTAGGCAGTACAAACAATATACCGTTTTATAGGACACAAGTAGACAACACTCTGGACACAAAAGTGTTTGTCATGCAAAGTCGGGAGATGAGTTCTCGCAAAGAGATAGCAGATAGCGCAGGGGTTCGCCCACACCCCAGCATTATTATTACTATTATTATTACGTCAGGGTTTAACATCGGTGGTTCGCAAAGAGTTAATAATTAATATGATTAATAAAACATTAAGATATTCTAACAATGAATATCTCCTTTACATATTTTATTGTTTTTATATTCACATTTAATAAGAAATAATGTTATATTAACGGTTTTGAGGACATTAACATATTTATTGTTGTAAAAAAATAATTAATATATTATAAGTGACTGATGTAATGATCATTTAAAATTACTGATAATATGTAATGGAATTAATATTAAAAATATATTCGTCGTTATTTCCATAACGGTATAATCGTATATTAAGTTAGTCAGTTTGAATAATCAATTTGTGTAATGTGCTTTATACTGTAACCTTCCACTGTTTTGAATATGTAAATATTCTACAATTTTTCCTAACAAAAGTATAACAAACAGGGAAATTACAAAAAAAACTCATTGATAAGTCTGTTTATTGTTGCTAATTTATAACAATATTGACAACCAACGTTAAGAGCAACTGTATCAAATTATATCGCATCAAGTATTATATTGATTTATTTTCAAGTGTAGCCTTCGTTAGGCTAATGACTAGTGCATCCGCTTAGCAAGCGTGAGTTACAATTTCAACACCTTTGTAGCTGTTCGCAAAAATATATATATATATTCATTTGTATTTATAGCCAGGACAAGAAACCAAAATAATTTAGCTAATAATTGAAAACTATAAAAAAAAACATCAAACTGTCAGGATCCCATACGCTTGGTCTTATTTATATCTCAGAGTGGATATGGAATAATAAATAGAAATAATATGTATTCCAAAGTAGTAAAAACAAGTTAAAAATAGTATGTTTTTATAATTGTTGAGTAAAAAAGATACACATTTGTCAGAGATACACGTACGTGTATGTGATGTTTCAATGAAGAGTAGTGATATTGTAAAAAAATATTTTTAGCTTGTTTGGTAGGCTTCCAATAACTTTAATAGGCTTTTCTGCAATATGGTTATATTATTTTTGATCACATATACGTATAAAATTATTTTTTACCATATATTTGAATTTGATATATTATTATACATATGTCATAATATTAATATGAAACCTTTTGTCATATCCATAAAATGTATAAAATTACAACATATAAATGGAGAGCAATCAACGAATTTCCTTCTTTTTCTTGAATATGAGTATCAAAGCTCTAGTCTTTCTGACTATAAAGCACAATAATAACTGCATTTGATACACTATTCATAGAATATTTGCAAGCACAATCAAGACTCTTTTTATGTGGGTTTGTAATTATACGGATCAATATATTTATATTATTTAAGAAATTAAACAAATTTATTTTTAAGTCAGGGCGACTAATGGATAGTGCGTTGCGGGTTCGAGTACCATAGATGATTGCAATTTTTTTCAAATGTTTATTCGTCTGTATTCTAGCCAGGACATAAAGCCGAGATGGTTGAGCTAATAATAAACAACTATTTATTACTCGTAAAAAATACCTGTCAATAAAATCTTCACAGCGTAAAGATCCCATATGATCCATTTCAGAAAATTTATGGAATTTTATATTTATATATATATCTAGGAACATTTAATTAAAGGTGGCTTTTATCAACACCGACTGGAAAGCATTTTGAATGCATAAAAATAGTGAAACTGATAAAACATTGACATGTTCACTAATTTTTAAATTATGCTATGATTTTCATGAAAAATTACGTTTATTTAAATATTTCTTTATGTTTTATATATATGTAAATTATGTTGTGTATCCTTAATTTTTCTTCTTTTAACCATATTCGCTCCGAAATGAAGCATATGGATCTTCCCAATGTGAAGATTGTTTTGACAGCATTTTTTACGAGTATTTATTGTACGAGCTCAACCGTTTGGGGTTCGTGTCCTGGGTATAATTCAAATGAATACTTAATTTGAAAATTTTGGCAACCAGCACGGGGTTTGAACCCGTAACCTCCGCCTGCTTGGCGTACGCGCTATCTAGACTAACAGGGGCGACTTTTTCAGTAATAATTAAATATTTTTGGTGATTTCATTTATATTCCATTTTTAGAACGTATCAACCGCAGTAATATACTTTACGTTATCCCAACGATATATAGTCAAAACTCGTAAGATAATCTAGAACAATCACATTATGACTAAAATAATGTATTATTTATTGTACTACTTTGTTTAATATAATATTAATCGGACTAAGTTGTCGAAGTTTTTTTTTTTAACGGACATGCCCGCAACGCTTCCGTTAAGATGTGATGGGTCATGAGAGGCGAAGTAATTATAATTCTAAAATAAGAAGTGCGCTTAATTATGATTTCAGTTTGTTCTTTGTAGGTATAGAAACATTACTAAAGAATTACATTAAGTCTAACGGTTTCGTTAGAACGGGCTGGAAAATTAGTAAACGTTTGGAATCGTTACGAGTGCTGTACAAAATGAGCCACGAACGCGGCGCCGTTTATGAAACTGGCGACACCCCGAGCTTCGTAGCCGTTTAGCGGCGTACCATCGCATGTCAGGGATGAAAATTGGCCTCGTCATTTGGAGGTGATTTTATGGGGGTGAATTTACAGAGCGTGTATTGCAGCGTTTTTATTTCTGTAACTTCTAGCGCGTTATAATGTGTAATATTATGTACTTTACATATGAGTAGATTAAGATGTGAGATAACGAGACAATTTACCTTTTCATGGGTAAAATAAAGTACCTTTGAATATCGACCATGTTTAGGCAAAAGGGATTAATCATCACAAAACCAACTTTGCAAGAGATACAAAAAATTTTTTTGGCGATTTTCGTCAGTCACATTAACAGAAACTTGAAGTGCATGATGACTGATAAATGAATGTTTCATTTTGTTGATCTGATAATTAAAAATATTATTAAAGAAAAATCATTAAACTTGACGTTTAATACTTTTTTCCTTTCCATACAAACTTGATAGATCGTTCTTTAATTCAAAATCTAAAGCTTAATTTCGACAATAATTAGGCATGTTTGGCTTAATTTGTTTTGACAGAATGTGTATTTACTCGTAGTTGTGTACATTGTGATTTTCAAATAAAAGCTCTTTTAAAAAAACTGAGGGTTAATCCCTTTTACCTAAATATGGTCAATACATACATACATAAAAATTGGAGCTACAATATATTTAGGTAAATGGTCAACTGCACAACCTCCCGCAAGCTCCTTCTGTCTCTAGTTCTCTTTCTCTACAGTCATTCACATTCAACATGTTCGTATCTTTAGTAACGTTATCAGCCCATCTCATTTTGAGACGACCGACGGGTCGAGTGCCTATTAGAGTTCTTTCAAGCATTTTCTTGGGAGTTCTAGATTCATTGTATTTTATAACCCATCCTCACACGGGTCCAATATGGCATGCGAATTTGGTGTCTACCAAGGTCAATTTAATGGCTTTTCAAGATTTGTGCCGTTTTATGGGGAGCAATTTTGCTCAGACTCCCAAAATAATTCATCGTTCTCAAACTTGAATGGCCGAGTCGATTGAGTCGTCAGCACACCGGGTGCACAGGTCACCTCATACCATAGAGGATAAGATAACAAGACAACTGTTTTTCATTTATTTCCTACTTCAACTTAGTTTCTGCACTTAAGTGCATAGTGATACCATCCCATACAGTTCATATGTAAAGAGAAAAAAACATTTCTTTCGTGAAAGTATCAGGAAGCGACTGCGCATAATTGTAGTTGCGTGTACTGACGAGTGTACTGGTGGGTCCTCAAAAACTTTATAGCATGACCCACCCATCTGAGTCTCCTTCCCCTCAAGACATTCACTGTGTTGGGCCAAAATTGTTCACAGAGCTCACCATTAGTACGGATGCGAAATCCTTGATTTTCTTTAACTGGTTCGAGTATTTTATTTTCGAATACTTACATGGCCTTTTTTTGTTTCTCCGCCAGACTCCAAGTTCCACATCTATACAGAGGAATAGATTTTACGGTCAGGATTTTTTGTTCTAAATGATGTTATTTATTTGAAATATACTTGACAGTGGCGTGGCTAGAAATTTTGGGTCCTCGTGTAAAATATACGCAAGACCCTACATACTTTTCAAAAAATTAGTCGAAATAATTATCCGTATATGTAAGTACCTACTGTTATTTACATGAAACAATAAATATAAGAAACAAGCTTTACTTACCGATTTTTAAATTTATTGTTTCTCGAATTTAGATCATACATAATCACTAATAAGTTTTTTAAGCTCCTTTTCGATGTATGACTCATTTTTATTACAATCGTTGGACAGTGAATATTAGTTATATATTTTACTGTAATGCAGGACTATCCTACGTCACATTGGAGTTTTTTCAGGAGAGGTGTTTGAAATATTAGAATACATAGATTTTTGTGACTAATTTTGCAAAAACTAACTAATTTTTAGTAGATATATACTTGAGATACTCTTCATGCAATTAACACGTGTTCCATACATCACTTTTAGTAGAAAATATAATTTTAGTTAAAATCGGATATTAAGTGTAGAGAGATTAAAGGTCCTCTGGTCAGTAAGAGCCCTCATGCTTCTCATATGTTTGGTATGAGGCAGCTATGCTACTGATACTTGATAATGTTAATTATTTAATATCTCAATCACTTTGTGAGAGACAATATTTAATAAAGCATATAATGTACCGATAATTACCAGTAAAAAGAAAAAACTAAGCCTTCAATATCCTTATGTTTACTGTTGCACAATAGATTTGTTTGTGATTAGTCAAAGCTTTGATTCATTACGATATTAAAATTGTACTAAGCAAACAATTCTTGAATAATTTAATCATCATCACAATATAATGCGGCTCATTCTCGCAGATTCAATTTTAACAATGCTGTTTAGAGTACACTATTGGAATTTAGAACAGTATCTGGTGCCCATAATAAAGTTATATTTGCGCGCAGTCTTCAACTATATATTATACAGATTAGATCCCGATATAACAAGTTTCAGTGTAACGATATTTTTTGTAGAACCTGAAAAAACTTTCATATAAATTGAACGACAAAACTCGTTCTAATTATGTAAACATTAGGGTCTAATGCTAGAAGTAACGATGTCAGATTTTGGGCATTTTGAGTTAGATATCAGAAAGGACTTAAAATGTTCCTTCTTTCAATACTAGAAATATCTGCATCAGCAGATTAAATATAATAAAATATTGTAATATTTAATAAAAATAAAATATATAAAGAATTTCAGCTAGGTATTGCATATACGATATTTATTTTTTTTAGAATTCCGAAATTCGTTCAAATAAATATAATTTCGAAATCCGAAAATGTCATAGCGAATTCCGAATTATAAATATATTTTGTTTTCTCATCAAAAAAGTTCGTTCAATCGTAAAGAAATGTTTTTCTGTTTTTCAATAATAACTAAATCCAAATGCTTAAAAGATTGGAGAATGGAGAAGTTGAAGAATAAAATTTAGTCGAATCAAATTTTTCGTGCAACATACGGTCCAGCTCAAATCAAAAAGCACCAAATAACAGCTTAATTTTAAGAATTTAATTAGATGTCGAATTTCTTGAATAGAATGTCGTGTGAGAAAAAATTTTTTGGAATCCGTATATTAATTTTTTGATTCTACCTATGAGCGTGAATTCCGAGCGAGCGTTCTTGATTGCGGGCAAATTTTATACAAAAGTTTCGTAATTTCAATATTATCGAAATTTGACCGAATTCTGAAAATATTTGTTTTTGAATCCCGTATTTTTTTTACATCAAAATTTGCAATCCCTAGTTTCAGCATTAATGTATATGTTAACATACGCGATTCAGATATTGGGATTGTTTAATGTAAAACGTTCCTATGTTCACTTGGTTATAGTAGAAAAAATTATCCCCAGTACTGGTTTACATAGATATTTATTTCGTTTCCTCCACATTGACAATTATTATGACGACCACTCATTTCATTTTTTCTACAGTAAATCTTTGGTAGAAAGGCTCAAAAGGATTAAAAAGTTCATCATTTGTAAAAAAAAAAACATTAGATGTAACAGACAAAAGTGATCTTCAAATTATTAATAAAATAATTTTGAAAATATATATAAAAACTGTGATATTGTTTTTACATAAATACTCATATGTTCTAAGAAAAATAATCCAAAATTCACCAGACATTGGAAATCGTAGTTCTTTCTTGAGGGGGAGAGAATAATGATCACCAACGTCTACATGGCATTACAAGGAAGAGGATGGATTAATTTTTATTGTTACGTATTCCTTTTTTTATTTGAAATCTTGCAAAGTTTCATTCGTATTTAATGTGGAAAGAAGAACAAAACCTTTGAGAGAAGGAATTGAATGTCTACATGATGTTAAATGGAGGAGGGGTGGGGGGGTAAAAAAAATGGAAGAAAAAGCATAACGTAGTTTATGGACGACCTTTGTATTATCGACCCATTCCCGGCAAAAAATCGTAAGCATAAAAATTTTATTTCACAGGAGAAGTTTTATCGAAGATAGTATAATAAATGAATTAAAAAAAAAACTTATGTATATTATTTTGTAGATACAGATTGATGAAAACTTGATACCTTACGGACCGTGCTGATATCTATTTTGAACGGATTCGATAAACAAAACGACAATTGTCCAATTGCCGCTTACGATGTTCTACCGGTAATGGGTCGATATAATGATTTTATTTTCTTATTTATCTGAATAGATGAAAGTTTTAGTCAGCTAATAATATAATGAAAAAGTACAGAATTGTAAATGTTTCACCGTGCATTATTAATTTGTCTAACATGAGAAAATGGCTGTGATTTTGTCTATTAATTAGATAAATAAACTTACTTAACGGTTTAGCATCCGAAAGCACTTTCGAGTTTAATAATGCATGAAAACATCCAGTGAACAAAATGTGCTTGCCATTCAGAC